>VZTX01012327.1:527032-573461 GCA_013400915.1 Pardalotus punctatus
TTTTTTTTTTTTTTTTTTTTTTTTTAATTGTCCCCTCTTTATCTTTTTATTTTCCTAGCATAGTTCTCATCTCAGATAATATATGATTTTTTTTTTTTATAGTGAACTCTCAGTTCGAGAAAGAACAGAAAAATCACTTCAGCGTTTCCTTTAGCAAAAGATTTCCTTATCTCCCTCTGTTCATTTCTGCCTGTTCTGAGTCACTGAATTCAAGAAATGAAAAGATCTTATTTTTCTCACACCAAGTTTCCTCAGACTCACAGGTTTGAGTGTTTCTCTATCACTAGCAGCTCCTGTGTAGTAATGTAAATATTTCCAAACTCGTCTCCCAGGTCTTTCTCTCTCACCTAGACATAGAGTAGAAGAGACTTCTTCAGCTGGACTAGACAAACCCAGTGCCTTCAGCCACTCTTCAGGGGATGTGACTGCCAGCCCCTTCCCCAGCTTGGTGCCCTCCTCAGGACACATTCATGTGCCCCAATGTCCTTTTTAAATTATGGGGCCCAGAACTGTAAACAATATCTACAAAGAATCCTCTGAGGGACCTTCCAAACTCTTTAAAGGTTTCCATCCCTGGAAACCTTTAAAGTCCTTTCTAGTCCAAACTATTCTGTGATTATATGATAATTCATGTTGTCATCCTAACTGGTGCTCCAATCAGGTACTTAAAAGTGAATGTGTGAAGAAGTAAGTCGTTGATTCAAAACCAGCTTGAGTCTTGAATTTTCAGCTTAACAAACAGAAATGGTTCAGGGAAACATCGGGCATGTATCTTCCCCCCAGAACTGGTCTGCTGTCAAGGAAAGGGAAGTTTGCAACACTTCCCAGTTGTATGCTGAGTTTTTAGCACTGTCATAATACACAAAAAGTACAATAACTAGAAATTAGCAATACTGGAGCTGCCAAACTTAGTTAGATCAATATATAATGGATAAAATGTATCCCAGATGCTCTAAGTTAATGTCTAGAATTCCACTCTTTGTCCCTATTTTTCACCATTTGCCCACAAAACAGACAACCAACATCACTTTTACTCCTTCTCTTTCTTTTAAGCAATTGAGACAAATAAAATCACTGCTTATTATTTCTTTTCCTCAAAGTAGGTTTGCTGTTTGAACTACCATCACACATAATTAGAGTATCAATCTTAAGATTCAAAAGGAAGAGGGAAAAAGACCTTTGCCTCCATGTTCTTCAGCTGGAGGCAACACATCAAGCCAAATTACTTTCTCACTTCCACATGGGCAGTTCCTCCATAAACAATTTGCTGCTATGGGTGTAGGGGTGAGGGAGTTTGGCACAATAGTTTGTGACAGTGATATTGAAAAAGGCTCTGAAATATTTCAAAGCCATGTAGTAATTTCATAATTTTTACAGAGAAATTGAATTAATTCTCTCATAAGGCAGAATCTACTGTAGGCTTTAGATGGTACTTTAAATTCAGGACCAATTTTGTATGGTTTATATGATCCTGTACAATATAATAGCAGGGAAAAGGTCTGCTAGCAGGACTTGAAGTATTACAATACTTTTCTTTTTTTACAAGATATTAGCCATCTGTAGTGCACTGTAGGGTTTCACATGAGTAACAGATACATGTGCCTACTGGGTCATCAATTATTTCAGCATCTAACTAAATAAAAGTACAAACAATTTTAGAAAGCCTTTGTCTGTGTTTGTTACAGCTCATGGTGCCAGGAATTCACAGGACCTCCTTGAACAGGGATGCATTGTAAATCTTAACTTGCAATCTTTGCTCAAAAAAGGTGAAATGAACAGCAGTGTTACAAGGTTGCTGTGCTTCACAAAATATAGGTGAAATTAGATGTGAGCGAATCAAACATTGATATTAATTATTTAATTTTCAAAGATTTTGTTGTACAAATATGCTGTGTGATCATGCGTCATGCAATAACAGATTTGCTGGCATTTCCTGGCTGAAGAAATGTGTAGAAGTGAGGGAGAAAGCAAGAATTCTCTAGCATGCACTAACTAGAGCAGTTAAAATATTTGAAAGGATGTCATGATTATATTCTTCAAAGATATGGTGAGAAAATGCTTACTGCTTTTGTGATATTTCCTTCTTCTGGAAGTGACTACTCTGTAAGACTGTCACTCTGCAAGACCTGTCACTGCAATATATCCTGTGATCACAAGCCAAAACCACAGCCACCTTCAGGGCTTGTTTTCAAAACTCTACAGTCTTTCAGCAAGTGAGATATTTTAGAAAGGTTTCACTTCCAAAGCCCTCAGATTGGGTGCAAGCATCCAAATGTGGTCACTGGGGAACTACAGAGGCGGTCTCTGTGAAGACAGACCAGGGGCTGCCCCGTGCCAGACACAGCTGGATGAAACAGTCCCACCACAGGACACAGATGAGCACATCAGCCACCATCAATTGTGGGAAAACATATTTAAGAAGGGTCACAAAATGCCACGGAGTAAAGAGAACAGAGAGAAAACAGTGAGAAGATGAAGAATTCAAGGGAGAAAAACCGCAGGAACACCAAGGTCAGAGGGGAATAAAAAGGAGGTACTCAACAGATCAAGAGAGCAGATATTCCCAAAGGGATTGCAGCCCTTTGTGGAGAGTGATAAGGAAGGAACGAGCAACTGAGATAAACGGCTAAGTCCTGATCCTTTCCTGAGCTGCCCATTACCTCACTAAAGGGACTGAGCGTAACCTCTACTAATAACAAGGTGGGAGGAGATTTTTCTGAAGTGGAGACAAGCTTGGGGAGGGAGGAACACGCCCTAAGTCACCATTTTATCCTTTAATGTGCCTTCCTAATTTTATAATTCCTTACCATTGTGAATACAGAACAGTTTCTCTCCTTTATAGTTCCCTCTTCCCTAAACAGTTTCATTCAGAACCCTAAAGTGGGGAAAAGTTTTGCCTGTTGATGGACACTAATTTTCTTACTGAGGTTCAAGGTGATGCTCGTGCTCTCTGAAAGGCTGACAAGCAATACACACCACCTAACTTACCTTTGAGCTCCATGGAATGACCAGTCAATGTATATTGTGATGTCCAAAACCAAGGTCAAGGTGGCGCTAATAATTGTGTTCCCGTTGCAGCCAGTTATGGTTTTTAAAGCCTTGACATTTTGTGACTCACTCACAAAAATCCTGTGAAGTATATAATAAATACAAACTTCACGTGGTGTTTAATTGTTGCATGGTTAATTCTGTCAATTTCTTTTTTTAGTGACATCTTCCAGTTAAATTACTCTGAAGTTGTTATAATCCTAGAGGATGGCAGAAGACAGAGAAATGCTGAAGGCAATTTTCAGGGAATGAATGGCTAGCTCTTTTTTGAAGGTTTGTAGAAAAGGCAATCAAAAGCCCTAACTGCTTCAGATATTCATAGCTGGATGGAGGTAGGTAGAGCTTAAAGGCATTAAAATGAGAAGAAACACAAGTTCCATTAACTTCCATGGAATTTTAGACCCCAAACATCCTACAACTTGTATTATTCAGTGGTCTGAGGGGCAGAGACTTCTGCTGGTCATATCACTGATGCACCTGTGTGGAAATAGTAATA
Source organism: Pardalotus punctatus (assembly GCA_013400915.1). NCBI lineage: Eukaryota > Metazoa > Chordata > Aves > Passeriformes > Pardalotidae > Pardalotus > Pardalotus punctatus. Next base: position 530,577 of record VZTX01012327.1, read on the forward strand.
TCCTGCAAGTCAGGATACATTGCTGTATTGCTTTCAGACCCCAGCTGGCTACTCTGTAGAGCACAGTACTACAGGGATATAACTGGGGTAGCTTTATGAGTCAAGTAGAATAATATAGGGTGTAGCCTGCTGAAAACAGGATATAAGGAATGGTGAGTATGTTACATTATTATAGTCATGCTTTTTCTGAGACAAAATTTTGTCTTAAATGACCATGACAGGTGCCTTCTACGATGACTTCCCTAATAGGCAGCCATTTCTGAGATGATTGGAGATTGGAGGTCTAGCTTTTTTATACAGCTTGAAAATATATTTAGACTGGAAGCTTTCCTCTCTTCTTTATCTCCTCTATTCTCTCTGTCTCCATCTCCACTCCCTGCAGAGTTTTACAGAGTTCTAATAACTGAAGAGGTAATTCCTCAAGAGAAGATAGCCTGGTTCCCTTCTCTTTTGCTCATTTTTTTAGGTTTAAGCTCGACACTACTAACCAGCCACCAAAGACTACAGAGTGACCAATACATTCATTTGACTTGAATGTGATATGTGCAGTTTCCTTGCCACATTATTGCCCTGGAGGTAGCTCTCTATTAGCTCTTAATACTCTATTTGTGCTTCACTGAACTGTCATCTATGTCTGGCATTCTAAATGGTCACAGTAATACTTTTTTGAAGAGGAATTTGCTGATGAAATCTCAATTGTTCATTCAAACAAAATGGCATACATTTTTTCATAATGTATTTTGCTTTACATGAAGTACTTATTTTCACCTTCTGACCACAACTGAAAGCCATTCCAAATTGGCCATTGTGCTTGGGAAAACATAAAATTCTATCAGAGTATTCTGTCATCCATTTCTTGTTTTCATTATGTTTATTTCACTTTTTCAGTGTTCTGAAAAATTAGTCAATATAATGGTACCATATCGGTCTACACAGGACCACTCTAATTTCCAATTTTCACTTTTCTCAAATGTATTGTGCCATTTGAATTCAGATTTTGCCGAGGTTTTTCCTTTTCTTGTTTGTTTTGCTGGAGTCTCATTGAGAACAAATGCATACAGGGCTGGTTCCAGTTTAAAGGAAAGAAAAACTGGAAAAAATGATGTCATATTTTAAAAAATACATTGAGAGGGGAGAGCAATCAGATATGTTCTAAGTGAGTAATACAAGATTTTAGCAGCCTTAAGGCACCCAAATTATGAGATAAATGAATTAAACCAAGGCACAGAAAAAGTGCTGGGAACAAGAACAAATTAATTCTATGAAAGTAACCACAACAAGGCAGTTAGTTTTGTGACACAGATTCCTTGAATTATTTTGGATCTTCCATATGTCCCAAGGTGCTCTCTGAATCAGCATCCTGAACAGGCTGAAGTCTGCCCTCCAGAAGTCCAGTGCAGAAAAATGTAAAAAATGTTTTGTATTTTCTTCTTTGTTTAAAAGTGTTACGTATTCAATGTGCAAAGCATATGAAAAACTGGTATAACTTTCTATTCCCTCCCTCTGTAAAAGGTCAGCAAGGTATGCAAACACTGCAGTGTGATCTGTACAGAGGGACTGGATACCCTCAGTGTAACTTTACTTGTAGACACTTTAGTTACATTAGTTCAAATTATATAAAGTCCTGTTTATAAAGACTGCACCTACAGCTGGGCATACACACTCTTCTGTAGTAGTCTGCATGTTCTGTCATCAAAATTAAAGCCCCAAAGTTTAAAAGCTAATGTTTTGTCCCCTAGTAGGCATCATGATGTAACCTATACAGACAAACATTACATATTGATCTCATATTAAATGAATTTCTGGTTGGCTGGTCTTCCCAGCCTTTCTGCCTCTCCTGACACATTAACTAACATCTAAAAAATATCTTAAAAAAGGCAATGGGATATAGTTCCATTATCTAACTCCAAGAAACAAGAGAAGAATGTGATTTCTTTTCCAATGTGTTTTGGTAAAGGCCAGTATCTGTATTGTTACTTTCTGTCAAAGGTCTTGTTCACATGAATCTAAAGAGGGACACAAATCTTCATTTCACAGGTTCTTTCTCTCCCCTGAAATCTAATTTTGGATTTTATAATTCTAGATGTGCTTCAATTATATTGTTCCCCTTATCCTATATGCAGGGGCTGGTTATGGATGCTGTGGCTAATTAACAATCTAAGTGCACAAATGTCTCCTTGAAAACAAGATCTGGCACTAGACTAAATGAACATTCTGATTGCTCATTAAATGCAGCAGTTTCTCTGCAAGTTGGGTAATACTAACAAGGCATTCCTTCTTTTTTACCTCTTGTTTCCTTCCCCCTCACCATTTTTGTAAGCAAATTTCCCCTTTTTTCCTCAAGAAGCACATAAAGATAGCTTTATTTTTCTCAGCATGTTTTCCTGATACATCCTCTCTGCTTCTGCACCTTCACTGCACTGCAATGGTCACATAGAGACAAGGACTGCGGAAAGAAATACACTTTGCAGAGCCTTCTTAGTGACATTGCCTTGGCTCATGGAGCATGCTCACCGGCCATTCCAGGTGACAGGCTGTCCCAGGACAAACAGGCAACAGATGCAGCCTTACGGTGACTTGTAAGGTAGATACATGTTCAGTTACTCTTAACTCCTTACTCTTTCCAGGTCCAATGAAGTCTTGTCTCAGGGATACACCTTTAAGATGGAGATTATTGGTTTTACTTTAGGTAAGGTTCCTTTAGAAGATATCTTGTGCCTGCATAGACTGAAATGGCATTATGTGAGGCATAGAGTTCTTGATGGAAACAATAATAAGTCCTTGAGGGGTAATTTCCTTACCCCTACAAGGAGCTTTGCTAGTATTTCTTGTAAGAGTTGCCTGACTAAGAACCACTGGAAAGTAAAAAGATAAATTTCTTAGCTCAACTACTCCTCAATCTGTGTTGAACTTAGGGGATATGTTACACCTTTGAGTGCAGTGTTCCTCATTGAAAGTTGATTTTAATTTGGCACCCATAGACATGTTAGCAACATGTAGGGCTATCTAACCCATATTTTTGATTATAGCCGCATAAAACATGTCTGTGATAAGAAAGCAGTCTTACTTTTATATAAATGAAAGTTTTGAAAATGCATATGTAAGCTCTATGCTGTGCCCATGACACAAAGAAATCTGCCCTTTTTAAGTGTATTTCATAGACATCCATGCAATAGAGTGCTTAAGTCAGGACTTAACCTGTCTTTGAAAGATATTTGCAATTTCAAGTGAAAAATGTACTTTATAAACCCTGGATCAAAATTTAGTTTTCCATAATCAAAATGTCAGCACAGATTACCAGAAATTAATGTAGCATTATTATTTTTGATACAATGACAGTTTAAGTAGAAATATTTAAAATTAACATCATTATAATTTATAAATTAATATTTTTGCAGTAAACTCATGCCCATAGTGGTATTGAGAACATCATAATGTATTAAGTTTTTCTTGGAAAACAGAAATAATATCACAAAGTAAAATTATAAATACACATGATTATTAATGAATATTAATTTATTGCTGGTGTTGACATTTAAAAATATGTTCCAATTAGTCCTTTCCCAATCCAAGAGATTATACTGCTTTCATCAACTGTGATTGAATGTCACTGTTTTCTGTGAACTGTACAAGGTATCATATATTTTATGAAGACAAAAGCCAATCAAGTATTAATGAAATTAGAAAATTCTGTGTATTCAACTTCTTTGAGTTAATTCTAAAAAACTGGTTTAATATCAAGCTCTCTGTAATTAAAATCTGGTTAGGAGATAAAGTCATTCTTGTGCTTCCCTTTTTTTACACCTGGTGTGTTTTACCCCCAGCTGGCAACCAAGTCTCACACAGCAGCTCCATCATTCCCCCACAGTGGGAAGGAGGAGAGGGTTGGAAGAGTAAAAGTGGGAAAACTCATGGGTTGAGATACAGACAGTTTAGCAGGGAAAACAAAAGCCACACATACAAGAGAAGCAAAACAGCGAGTTCAGTCACCACTTCCAATGGGCAGGCAGGTGTTCAGCCATCTCCAGGACAGCAGGACCCCATCACACGTAGCGGTTATGCGGGAAGACAAATGCTATCACTCTGAAGGTCCATCACTTCCTTCTTCTTCCCCCAGCTTTATATACTGGAATGCTGCCATGTGCTGAGGGGTATCCCTCTGGTCAGTTGGAATCAGCTGTCGTGGCTGTGTGCCCTCCCAGCTCCTTGTGCACCCTCAGTGCTGGTGGGGCGAGGAGAATAAAAGACCTTGATGCTGTGCAAGCCCTTCTTGGCAGAAACTAAAACACCCCTAAAATTTTAAATGCTGATTCCACAGCACAAATCCAAAACACAGCCCCATACGAGGTACTATGAAGAAAATTAACTGTATCCCAAGCAACACCAGCACACCACTGTATTTCTAATTTTCCAGAGTTACTGGGAGATGGACTGAGATCAGATTAGCATAATACTGACAAAAGGAAGATTTCTAGTTATTATACTTTTCCTTTTTCACTTTAGAAAAGAGCAATTAAAATCATGAGCAAAAGTGAAAACATCTATCATCTATGTGCATCACACTAATGGCAAAATCAGAATCAGACACTCTTTGAGTCTTATCAGAACACGTCTAAACTTATTTTCAGTCTCTTTTGTTAGAATTCTTGCCCATCTGGAGGGACATATGTTACATAAATATTTGTCTAACTATCAAATCTTTTGGCCAGTGTATTTAAAATCTATTTGATAGGAAGTACTTAAATTCTTAAAGCACAGAAGCAAGTAGCTCAGTTGTCACAAAAATAATTTGTTAGCTTTTATTTTAAAAAATTTATCATTCATTTACTTTTTGCATTTTACACTGACTTCATTGTAAATCAGATTATTTGATGGGTATTTGATACTCCCTGCAAGAAAAAATACAATAACACATTATCCTTATGACCACAGAAGACAATGTTATATTGGTCAGACGACAACAAGCACATATTACCCTTGAGCAATGCAGACTGGATACTGTCTTCTGATCTCTCTTCACTTTTATTTAAAACTATTTCACTCTGGAAGCAAATGCATAGTTACATCTATGCATACAGTAATATATATATGCATAGATATATATATATATGTATCTTCTTTAAGAGAAAAATTTTGAATAACAGGAATAAAAAATGAAGAGGATATTTTACATGTTTTATGTCTGAAATTCTAAGACTAAGATAAAGTGCTAATATTTCTAAGTAGAAGACTGTATCCTATTTGCATTCTGATTAGACAACATACCAATAGTTTCTGTTTATATGAACTGTGGAGGAAATAATAATGTATATTGCTGTAAATATTTCTTTTAGTTACATTAAGGTATGTATGGAAACAGGAAATATAGCAGAATGCTCCATAAGAGCAGTGCATTCGTCTATAAACTGACCAGCTTTATCTAGAGAAACATAAATTTACCATTTGGGATCAAATTCTCCAACACATTAGGTTTTTTTAAATCTGTTGAAGAATAAATATGAAAGATTATTGATTGTGACAAATTAACTACATGATAATTTCTTTGGATTTATACGGAACCATCACTTAAAGGTAATTGCACAGAATTATGTAAAAGTAATCATATTTTGTTAAAAGTACATTTTAAAAGAAAGATTTATACCATATAATTTAATGTATGCAACTCAAGACCTGACAAACATGGTAAAACTGCAGTGATTCAATTCTTACTGAGCCTGTAAGGTGTCTGAAGTCTAATAGTCAATATTACATCTTTCTCTAATTTATTATGATTCTGTGAATGATACAGTTTCATTTTAAGTCACTTCTTTTAAAATGACAACAGTTTTTCCCATCAGGCATTTTCACCAGGGCAGAACTCTAATTTTCTTTTCATTTCTTTGTTCTAATTTAAAAAAATGGACTGTCAACAGATTTGTTCAATATGTCTTGTTAGTGTAAGACATACCTTCAACTCTATGCAAGTGTACAGACAGCATAACAGAATTTCTGCAAATAAAAGTTGCATATGGTCTTAGTGTTTGACAAGTTAGCCACCAAGACAGGCCTTTTCTCATTGAAAACACCTTAATCATCTGGAAAATTTTTGTCACAGTTCTTATGAAATATTTATTAATTAGTTGCTAGATGATTTCAGACAATTAAATACAAGAAGTACTATAATTTGGAACATGATTTTTCAATCTTAAAATCATAAGATCTTTATTTTAAAAGATCTCTTAAGAATAAAACTGATATCTATTACATTCAGCAGGGGGTTACCACAAGTAACCAAAATTAAGTGTAATATAAAATATTTACAGAAGATGCATTTGTAAACTTCAGGAAATGTTATCCTTTATCCTAGCATAGAAATAACTGAAAATAAATTAACAATTGCAGAAGTTGTGACATTAATGCCCAAATGAAGAGATTTGTAACTTTTTCTGTTACACTAAACATATTTAGTCCACAGATGCTCATGATAAATCATGGATTTAGTCCTTTTATTTTCAGTATCAAATATAAGAACAATATAAATTTCTAAATTCTGTATGAATTGGACATATAAAACAAAGGAGCATCTTGTGTAACACTGTTGTGCTAAGGTCAAATATTCTTATACCATGGCTCCCAAATCTCACTCTATTGCAGAACAGAGTATGCCACCCTACATATCAGACCTGCAAACTTAGATAAAGGTGGAATGTATGTCTGTATCTTTGTTCTAATGATGATCTAACTAAGAGGCCATTTAAAGCAGTGTTGGGCCTTGAACAGCAAAAATTGATTCTGAAAAGGTAAGTCAGTCAGTCTGATTGTTCATATTTACAGTCACAAGGTAAAGCTTCAAATTCTGTCCTCTCCTACAATATGTTTTGGAGGGATTTTATTAGTTATGAATAAAAGCTTTTGTTAATAGAAAAACGGTGACATTCCTGCAGTTCCAAATAGCAGGCATAATCTGAAACTGAAGGCTAAATATGATCGAAGAAGAAATACACAATATGGTTTTATACCAGTGGCTGACTGCAAATCTCAAGTTAGAAACAGTTTTCTTTTTTAGCCAGTTGGGAGAAATAACTTTCATTAAACATTTATTTAGCTTATTTAAGAAATTAATTGTGTCATGGAGTTTCTTATTTCCCTGTATTTCCCAAATTCCACTTCAAAATTATTCTTAGCTGATGCTAAGAAGTATGTCTGTACAGACAATATAATGCTTTTCCACTACTCAGTATATATTTAAAATTCTTTTATTTCAAGGAATATGTGAAAGCAACAAATTTCTTTGGTAGTATTTAGGAGTCTCCACATTCATGTCTGAACACAAGGCAACAATTTCCATGTCCAAAATAATTTTTTTGGGTTTTAATTACCTTTGAATGTAATCATACACAGAAACAGATAGACTTTGGGACAGACTTAAAATCCTGATGGCTTTATTATAAAATAATTTACATATAGCAGTGTAAATTTTAAATTGATCTGAAAATGAAAATTGGGAGCTTTTCTCCTCAAAAAAAAAAAAAAAAGAGAAGTTTTTTTTGGTTGTTTGTAAAAGAAATATCTGATATGTTGAAAATTACATTTCCCTCAGGAACCGTTTTTGGTTTTTTGGGGTTTTTTTCATGAACTTGTATTTTCTCATGAAAAAATCATAAGAAATTAGTGACTACTGTAATTAGACTTGTTCTCACATTAGTAAGAAAAGAATTCCTATACCACAGTATCCAATGCAATATTTTTATTTTGTCACTGAATTGAAAACATTGTCTTTATTAAAAATCCCATTTGACTCCTACAATTGTATTGCATCCTGTTTTTTAAGAAGCCAGGTTACCACAAAAAAGTGGTAGTATGAGTGACCTAAATTAACACATTTGAATGAAACAGGCAGGGTTCTGAGGATGCAAGCTTTTCTTCAGGACTCAAGCAGGAACAGAAAGTCTTTTTTCACTAGCTGGGAGAACTGTTGTTAAAAAATCCACCCTTTAAAGTTTGTCGTTTTGAGGTAAGCTAAACACTTATTTTGAAAGGGGGTTTTATAGAACTCCTTTCAGACTCTGAATTAACAGGTTAAGGGAGATTGCTTTGAAAAACATAACATATCCAAGGGACTGCCCCTACCACATGTTTCTCTGAATATGTTTCGTACACTGTCATTGTTTTAGTGCTATCCACCTGAAAGCCTGTGGATCTTGGGACAAAATTTATTGCCTTGTGGGGTGTGCATGCGGAGAAATTGTGATTAATATAGTTCTTTGAGCAGGGCTTAGTGGTAGCAGAAATGGGTTTGAACTTGCAGGTTGCATTTTTTACATTGGAATGGTCAGTTGCTGTTTGAGGTTCTTCTTAAATCTGAGTGTTCATTTCTCAGATTTTTTTTTTAAATGTGATCATCTTCTAGTGTACTTTGTGATTATTTGTGGGAGATTTTACTTTCTTCTTTTCTTGAATACTCATCACTGTACTATTATTAATGTAATTACTTGAATTTTTAATAGAAGGATTTATTACCATTTTCCACTTTCAGAAATATATATTATGGATCAGAATTTTGTTAAATCTAAAATTCTGTGTCTCATAGCAAGTTCTGTGGTTTATTCTGTTTAATTAAGGTAAATGCTAACAGTCTTGCATAATGATGAAAAGGTGAAATTTCTTAGAAAAAGGCAATTACAGAAGAAAAAATCCCCTACAGATCTTACCAAAATTTTGCATTTCAATAAAAAAAATCAATTTAGAGTTTATTTCTGAAATTAAGTGCTTTCAAAAATTTTATTCTCTTTTTGAAAAAACTCATATATTCTTGAGGAACATTCTAATTATGTTGATCTGGAATTGCATGTTAAACATTCTTGCCTCCAGTAAGAGTCATTCTGATCTAAACAGCACTCAGCATGATACTGGTAGCCAGAATTCAAGCTATCAGTGGTTACATAAGAGCTAGTATGAAATCCTTATTATCTGGTATTCTCTGATAACAGTACAAATCCAAATAACTTGTTATTACAGTGGTGTTAATTGTGGACTTTCCCTATATTACTACCTATTAGGCCTATCCAAAGGCTCTGAGCCTCATTTAATGCAAAACTTTTTGGACATGTGATTTTTTAAAGTATCTTATTCTACTTTTTTTTTTCATTCCATGTAACCCATAAACCCACATCAGCAACAGAACTCTGTTTACCACAGTGAAAACATCTCCATAAACAGCAGTAGTGTCTATGAAACTGAGAGAAGAACAAGGTGAGTGGATTTCCACTCTGAACATTAATATGTCATTTTGCCTGCTCCCTTGTGCTGCCATCCATTCCCTTCTGCACTACTGATGATAATGGTAAGGACAACAAGGACTTGCTGTCAGACATTTTATGGCCCTTATCTCTAACACAGTTAATATCAAAAATCATTTTAGAATATTTGGGAACACTAGCTTTTAGGTTCTGATCTTGAAAATATTTTTGTTTGTGCTTGGCTAGATTAATTTGTAATCCCATTGCAGTTACTGACACTACTCTTGAAAACACAAATTTTTGAGTGTTGTATGCCTCCAGGAGTAGTATAGGTCTCTAGGAGCAATTTTCTTTTTATGCTAGTTTTCTGTCTTTGTGAAATATTTTTTTTTCAACAGTTTTTCACCATTTGTTGCATGATAAAATGACAAGAATCTAACTCCTTGGCCAAATCTTCAGATACATAGTTCCATTGATGTGGCAGGACACCCCCCCCACCACCCTCTCTCTTCATGAATGTAACAGATAACTGGTGCCTAAAGAGACAGCCCAAGAGCTCACAGGCCCAGCAGGAGTCACCTCTGGTGGGAGTGGTGATCAAACCTTAACTAGGAATCAGCATCTTAGTCTGGAGAGCTGATGTGGGAAGAGATAAAAGAGAAATACTGACTTAAGAATCACAGTTTTTACACTATAAAAGATACACGAATTACCACTGAGGCAGAAGCCTCTTACACCCTGAAAGTGTTTGAACTTCTCCCCAGAGCCTGGATGCAGGTTTTGTGGTTACTTCTCTGGAGATTGAGGGAAAGGACTTCGATGTGTGCCCCACCAGCAATTGGATGGTAAGGTACATTGAATCCTAAGCTTATACTGTTTCTTTGCTAGCTGTAAGTGAAAAAGGTACCTTATGGTGCACTGTATGTTAATCTACTAGTAGTCTTTATTCCTGTGTAGTATCGGTCTACTTTAAGTCAGGCCTGTTAGTTTTCTTGTCTATTAATAAATGATTTACTTTATAATAGACAGAATCAGTCATAATTAAAAGAACTTACGAACGAGAGTGGGTTTTGGGGTGCTGGCCATCTCAATAAGGTTACTGTTTGCTGCCAGAGGCCTGGGCAGGAAGCAGGGGTCACCTAAACTCCCACATCCCTTCATGACAATTGACTTCGAAAACAATTTACTATACCTGAGGTTATCATTGTTATACACATTTTTTCTCCAAGACTAGGAGTTAATATATTTTTTTCACCTCTTACTTGTGAACAGAAAGTGATTCATATGGCTCATCTTAAATGACAAGGCCAACCTTTTTCACTCCTGGTTATTCTATAACTTCATGAAATACTTACATCAATTGCAACTTGTTAGAAATATTGAGAACTCTCTCCATTTTTGCCTACTGAGCAGAAGTCTTCTGTATTTCATGATAATACATCTGGAGAGTTTGGGATCCCAAAGTGACACCTACAACTTTTCCTACATCTAGTTTCAACTCAAGCTGCAACTCTCCCATCTTTTTTCTCCCTTCACAGAACATTTTCCTTTGCCAAAATAAGATTTATGAGATTGTTCTGTTTTTTTACTCTTACTAATGGGTTAAGACCATACTTTATAGTACTAATAAAAACACAGCTGCTTCTATTTCACACGTTTGGACACTTTATATAGGGGAAGAAACTTAAATAAAGATGAATTGAAAGAAAGTGGAAATTAAGTTTAATTACCAACACCAGAACAAACCACTTAAAGAATTATAGCACTTCAGTATAGATTTTGTGAACACTGCAGACAATAGGAATTCTTCCACTGACTTTAACAGCATTTGGATTTGGTCCCTGAAAGTCAATTGCTTGTACAGCAGAAGGAGAACCAAGGCAAGGGCAAGCTTACTTCCCTGATCATGAGTGCTTGTGAGTATCATAACACATTAGAGTATTTTTGTTACATATGTGTTCACAGCAGGGTACATGCATAAGCTTATCTCCCTTATTTGGGCGCCATAAGTACCTTTAGTCAGCATTCAAAACTATTGAAGTCATGATAAAATCCCTAGAAAAATATGCCTTCACCACCTTTTCCATCATAGCCCATCCAAACACTGCCCTGAGGGATGGAAAAGGGCAACAACAGCTTACTTTAAACAAATAGGCTTTAAACCATTGATAGCTTGGCAACTGGATAGTAATACAACTTTGGCAAACTTACAGTGAGCAGAAACTGCAAAACATACTGTGAAAACTGGGTAAACACCTGGGTGTCCCTTTCACCCCGGTTTTGTGATCTGTTAGTGCCTGTACTAAGAGAACATACTTGCTGGTTTGCTGAATGGAGTAAAGGCGCCCATAGTCCACAGAGGAACTGAAAAGACCATCACAAGGCTTAGATTCTGGAGCTTTTTTTGTCTTTCCAAAACTCCCCTCTGATAAATAAATATCATTGGTGAAAAGTGAATACTTGGCCTCAGCTTTTAAAATTCAGGGGAAGTTACTACAAGCAGATGGCAAGCAGGTTCTACTGCTTTTTATTTTGCACTTCCTCCCTAGGGCATAGGGAGCATTGTTGAAATAAATTTGATCATTTCCACTTGAAATTATGTAGTAAAATGTTCTTTTTTTGGAAGACATATTTGCCTATAAGAGAGATTATTATAGCAGCTTCAGGAAGGGATGAGGGAGAAAGGAAACACCTTTCAGTTGTTGAAACATTGCCAATTCTTTCTAAATCCATAACTTTGTCCCTATGAAATGTCAGTCATGATGTTCTAGGGAAGAACATTAAAATGCACTTTTGATTAATTGGTGCACAAATTATTTCCCATTTGATCTGTAGACATTAAATTTAATTCTAATGCACTTTCAGTGACTCTGGGACTGTTATATGAATTTCGAATGAATTTAGCCTTTATGTTTTAATTTGCTCAGCCACCTTATCTAAATAGAATATTCCAAGGTTTGGAACAGCTGAAATATTGCTAGCAATTTTTAACTCAAATTTAAATACTTCTGAAATTAATTTAGAAAGAAAGTAAGCTTCCTCTTTGATTGAACAAATGTGTTTTCCTGCTTCTGATCTCTGGACAGTAAGTTAATGTTGTTGCCCCATCAATTTTTTCTAACATACAGTATGTTGATCAGTAATATGCTCCTAAAAATACAGCTAAAATGTAATTGATATTATTTTCTTCATTTTGAAAAGAGTTTTGCAGGAATATTTTGATTCAAAAATAAATGGATATTTGTACAGCAAGGTAAAGATGATTTACCTACTGCATTCTGCCTTAAATAGCTCATTTGGAAGTATACAAAATGGTCTCATTTAGAAACTGGATGTTCCTGCCTTGTGATATTGCAGATATACAATCCGACATTCAGGTCAGGAAAAACCTGTCTAGCTATTTGTATCACTTTCTGCAGTATAAGAGCTGAACACTTTATTTTCTGTCAACACGCCAGATTCTGGTATCTCAATCAAATTATACTCATTTCATAGTTGGCCACTCCATTACCACTTGAGCAATCAGTATGTTGGATAAAATGAAGTTACCATCTATATTTTTGTGGTTAATAATAACAATAATTTAAATTTAGAAACACTGAATATTTTTACTTACTTTTTATTTAAGCAAAATACCCCCTGAAAATAAAGATTTGTTTGACTAAGGCTTTCAAATTTTTCCATTTTAAATAAACTTTCCTGTATTTTTTCATCAAGATTTTAGATATATTCCAACTTCATAAAGTTTTTCTTTTATAAGGACAAGCTTAGCATTTCTTCTTCAATCTTGCCATGTCTTTAGTTCATATTAAGGAGAAATTATCATTGAACACTGTAGAAAATATGTTTATTCATAATATATTACAGTTTCGAACAACTGTGAGAACCAATATCTTATCTCAATCAGTTTGTATCATTCATCTTAGCAATTTGCAAAAATTAAGGAAGTCTTTTAATGAAATTATACAAAAAAGCACATTGCCATGAATTCTTGGCTCATTGCTGTCTTAGTTGGTATACTTTTCACATATTTTATTATCTTGTTTGCCTGAGATGTGGCAGCCATTCGCATCTTAGAGGCTTACATAAATCTTTAACTTTTATCTATATTATCAAAACCTATTTCTCTGGAGACTGACTGTTCTACAATGTTGAGGTTAATGAATAGTTCAGTGCAAAGCAGAGATTACATATTTGATTATATTTGATGATGCCAATATATTACCTCTCAGATTCTTTATGCATTGCCATATCTTCCAGAAATAACATCTGTGATATTTGCTCTTGTTAATTACAGTAACTTAAGATTCTCATTACATATGCAAACTATACATTGTCCTTAAAATTTTCCAAAGATTTCATGAATACAAAGTACATGCATACTTTCAATTGACACCTGTAAAAATTACTAATAATTGTAAACCCTTCCAGGTTTTTAGCCTTGCTCCATTAGACACAATTCCACTCAAAAAAAGTAATTCTTGCTGAAAAAGATTAGATGTCAATAACGTACAAGGAAATGCATGTGGAAATTTTAACTGGTAGCAAAATAGATGTATTATCAAGCAGAAAACAAGTAATTGTTTATGAAGCAATCTCACATAATCTTCAAATCCCTCACAGTCTAGCACTCTACTCTTCTCAAGTCTGTATGGGGCAAATAGTACTTATTTCAAGTCAAATGAAAGTCAAGACAAAACATATTCCATACATTAGAATCATTACAGATTTTATTTCTCTTAAATCAAACAAAAACACTCGTTTTGCCAGATATACAGGAGCTTACTGAGAAGCAAAACTTTTTAGCCAGATTGTTTCTCCACCAGGATTAAATAAATGACATATGGCTACAGATCACAGAGATATTTCTATAGTCAGCACTGCATGTGTATAGACTATGTCTATATCTCTGCCTCAGAGATTTGTGATCAGCCTTGGACTTTTTACGAACGTTTTACATTTCTTGTTCAAATCTTGAACAAAATAATACGTTGTTTCTTTTGGCCTCTATCATCTGAGGCAAATAATTTAGTCCACTCTTAGTCATGGTTTGCACCATGACACTGAACACAATACTTTTAATCTTTCATCAGTTCACACATACACACAGGAAGAGTTTATAGCACATCATATTTGTATTGACGTGATTGCAGCAGCAAGGACTGGACTGTAAAAGACAAACTTAAGCTAAAAGCCTTAATACTTTTACACAAGACTTGAGTGTACAATACCATACAAATGATGTGGTTACCATTAGTGTTGGAGAAATACCACACTGGGAATGGTCTTTGTGTAGATGTATTTCTACAGGAGTTTGGTATATAAGGTAAATCAGAAAAAACACAAAGATCCTGTCCTACTGTCAGAGAAAACAGATTTATTAGTTGCAAAGAGCTAGCTAACTGAGAAATGTTAAAGTCACCTTTAAATCAACGGCTCTAGAGAAGTGTAAATTAAAATTTTGATGTAAAAAATATTCAAATTAATCACCATATAATAAACAGGCTTTTAATCCCAAATAGTTTGTTCTAGCTTTTCTCTAATGAACCATCTCTCATTTCTTACAAATAGTGGTTGACTAGGAAAAAAAATAGTGTTCTTTAAAGAAAAAAGCATCCATCTTTTTGATAATAATCTAGCTCCTCAGGAAGAGAAAAAGATCCATATTTTTAGGAGCATAAATACAGACTTCCTTCAGAATTACAGAGTTCTAACCTAGTACAAACTCCAGCTTTTCTCTGCTTGGACATTCTTTCATGCATTGTTAGCTCACAATGCATTGGTAATCCATAAACTCCATGTTCAGAGACTCTTGAAAATACTTCAGCCCCCTTGGACTATTTTTAAAGAATTTTCTGAAGTCCTCGGCATAGGGGATGTAGCACAAAGGCTAATTGCTTCCTGGAAGTATAATATAGTGAGCTACATAGCCTTTATATTCTCTATTTTGTCTACCTATATGGTTTGCAAAGGAGTCCCACAGACACTTCATTGTCCCAAGGAGGTGCTGCAAACTGTTGTGGGAATGTATGAATTAACAGCTGGCACATGGAAGGCTGGAATTTCTTGCACTGGCTTTGTCACTTTGTAGAATATTTCTGATACTGCAGGCTTCACTGTGATTTTGCTTCAATATGTTTTCTGTGTTTTCTTACCCAGCAGATTCTGAAGCCAAGTTAACTAAGAATAGTTCATGTAGTTTTGAAGCAGAGGTCCAACATCTTGACAAATATCACTGTTAATCACTGCTTCCTTTGAAGCAAAATCTTGAAATGGAGTAAAAATTTCCTTTATAGACTCTTTTGCTACTGAAGTTGCTATTGATGTAAAAGACAACTTTAAAGATTTTCTAGCACTAACATTTGTCTGTCAAAGTTTCCACCACTGTTAGGTAAGGATGCCTTTTTGATAAGTCTTCTCACTGGGTGGACCTAGGAAGTTTCATCACCTGCTCTGGCTGTGAACAAATGTGTTCACACAGTGCCCATCTGGCTTTTATGGGCAAACCAGTAACTGAGAGAGAGCTCCACCACTTTTGCATTTCTATTAGTTTTAAATACATAGAGCTTCCATGGCAAGTAATTCTAAATCTGCTCATTGAACAAAAGCATTAGCAAAGATTGAGAATGCAGCTTATTATTAGCTCTTGATAGAGACAGTGCTTTACAGCACTAAATAAACCAGGTGACACTTAAAACACAGCTGCCCAGAGTCTGAGGGCACTCAAATACTGATAAACTATATCACATCATGAACAAGGCTTTCAAAAATTTAAGTGTGCATTTTGGAATTGTTTTCAGACATGCTGTTTCTGAAGACCAGACCTCAGGTTTCTTAGCTGTCACAGTGATGCTGTCAAGGTTGTGTTTTTAGGGGTTTTAACATAGAATCATAGAGTCATTTGGCTTGGAAAAGACCTGTAAAATCATCAAGCCCAACCATTAATCTAACACTGCTGTGTCCATCCCTAACATGACATCTAGCAGTACATCATTTCCCACTGTACAACTAATATCAATTTAAATTCTTGTATGTAAGTAGGTGCCTTCCAATTTCAGCGGTGGCACTGAGGACCAGAGATATGGACAGAATGAAAGAACGATGCCACAGATGTGTTGGTATATTTATCTGTTTTTAAGTGCTGAGACACTGTAATATTAATTTGTCTTTGCATAAGCACCAATCCAATTTTTTTTTAGTCAATTAAATGTTATCAAGTAGGTAATGCAGTAATTTTTGTGCATACCTCTATTTGTACAAATGACTGTTTTGACTTCATGCAAGTTGAATACTGCATGTTCAAATGACCTTGGCAGAACTTAAATGACCATATGTCCTCTGAATACATTTATCAAAGTAAGCATTTAAAACAATTAAATGAGATATATGACCTCATTTTTTATATCCAATTATACAATATTATGGCCATAATTTGCAGGGTCAAAATGTGCAACAGAGAAGAGACGGTTGATTTTCAGTGGGGTTTGGAGAAATTTAACACCATAGTTAAATGTCTTTTGAAGTGTTAAAACTGTATTGGCACTTCTTTTCATTTTCCACAGAACTGAGACCAACTCATTTTTACATTGTTCAGAGAAACACTAAAAATGATTAATGAGTGGTAGTAAATGTGAAAATGAAGGAATGACAATCATGAGAGAAAACAAATATCTCATTTTATCTTATCACAGCCAGATAATTCTTCTAGCTTCCTCATGATGAGCCCACAGTTCTTCTTTTAAACTCACTAAATACTATTTAAACATTGAAATTGACCAAGTTCTCAGTCATTCAGAGTTACACAACAACTAAAAGTCGACAGTAGAAAGTAAACAACACATATAGCAAAACAAACAGAACCACAGAACAAGGTTGGAAGGGACCACAGTAGAACATCTGGTGCAGCCCTCTTGCTCAAGCAGAGAAACCCATCATACTTTAACATATACAATATTACTGTGACAGAGAAACCAAATTCAGCCCATTGGTTAAGTATGTATATTGGAGACCAAATTTCTCAGAAAGGATTCATCAAATTTACATATATATTTGACATTTCATTAGACAAAATTAATAAATACTGAATAGATCCAGTTCAAACTCAATTTCATGTAAAATAGCAAAAAAAAAAGTCTTGGACTGCATATACAGAACATAAATTAACATTTTACTACTGTAAAATGAAACTGTAAGTGCTGATGCAATAAAGAGAAAAGCTTGATTTTTTTTTTAAACTAAACAAAAAGCATCAGAAATATGGATATTTGAATGATGTTGATGATTTTTCATGCTATTATTATTTACCTAAGTATCAATAAATAACCAAATATGTGACTGTATTTTCAAAACACAAGAAAATATTCTGGCTCCACATTATTCCACACTATATAATTATGTATTTATAAAACAAATATTTTGAAATAAACTTTTTCCAGATATATAGAGCACAGATCTGTAGTTATCTATTATTTGCAATTCTTGACATCTTCTTTTCATAGTTAAATTACATCTAGAACATGAAAGACACTAGACTGTATAGAATTTCTATAAAATTTCATCATAATTATTTAAAATAAATCAGTTTTCCCATAGTTTTGTTTTTCTAAAATCTTCACTGTCACTAGTATTTTAATTGCAAATGGTTTTTAAAATTTCTATGCAAAACCCATGAACTATTAACAAACAGTTAAAATAAATTCATGGACCTAAAAGGAATGCAGGTTTTCAGTGATAAATTTCAGCCTTGGGCTATTAACTATTAAAGATTAGTAACTAAATTTGTACCTAAAAAATATATTATGTTGTTTCTAATAAACTGCCTTATGCTATAGTTAAATCATCAATTACCATTTTTCCTTTCCTGACAAATCAATGGAGAGGAATTAAAAAAACAAATGTGGATATGCCTGATGATAGAACTGCAACTATTTATTTTAGATACTTTTTTTCCTCTTTTAATAATAAAACTCATATATTGCATGACAGAGTGAGAATAGCAAAAGTAAAATGGTGTGGGTTCCTTGTGTGGTGTATTGAGCAAAACCCACTAAGATGATCATCTATAGAAACAGCAGTAATCATAGATATTATATTGGAGCAGTGGCAGAAAAACAAGAAGTGTCTCAAGGAAAGTGTGTGCCTGAATAAAGCTTCTGCTTCTCCTTCCTCTGTTCCTGTCTGTGACATGGACCAATTTCTGAGCTGCACAACTGACTTCTATTTCTGGATTTCCAGATATTATTTACCCATTCTTTGCTTTGTAATGCCAGTTCATGTCAGCCGCCTGTTGAAGTGGCCTAAGAGCAATCTGGACATAAATCATGTGCTTTGGGGGTAGAAAGATACCAGGCTCATCCAAGAGATAATAAATTATTGTTGTATTTGCCAAAATCCTAAATTGCTCTTGACTTCAAAGAATTTACCTGGAATGACTTTATGATACACAACTGGACTTAATTTGAAATTACATAATGGATATGAAAAGAAAGTAATTTCCTCATCTTTTAGAGTGCACATCCTTTTAGTGAGTAGGAAGAAGAAGGAATGAACTAAAAATGTGATTTTAAGCAAAGTCATCTAGTGCGAGTTTGTAGCCAAATCCTTGAACAAAACAGACTATAAAGGAGATGGCAAAGGCTATTAGGTTTTATCACAGAACAAGAATATAAGGAAAATTATTTTTAAACCACAAAGTAAAGTGCTTCAGATAATTAATGAAATTACAGACATGAGAGCAGACTGAGAAATATTTAAGTGTTTTGAACCTTCACCCATTTTCAGTTTGATCTTAATAAGAATATAATTAATTGTCTTTCTCTTTTCTTCACATCACCACTATATATTTATTTTTAGAACTTGGTAATATCTTTACCAAAAGAAAACAGCACAAAACATCAAAGATTGTGCTTTCCATACAGAGAGGCCAGATGCAATCTGAAGACACTAGAAATCTCACTTCAATCCTGTCTTCACAACACTTCCAGAACTGTCTCTAGAACCAAGAGGACCACATAAATTCAGTTGCAGAATTCACGGGGAATCTCTGATGCTTTTGGGATGAACAGCAAAATTCCAAAAGGCAGTCAAGACTTCATTACTATTTTAAATTAATATTCAAAATGAAATGTCAGCTCATAAGATGTGATCATTAGTATTTGAAAGATGCTGAATTTTTGAAATGGTATGTAAAATTTTTTTCCTTTTAAAAATTTTTATTTATAATAATATGTGCATTAACCTCTTCAGTCTGGATCACATCTATACGGATACTGTACACATAATTCCACTCTCAAAGAGAAGATTGCCAGTAGTATAAACATGTCATTATGCAAAGTAATTAGATGCAGAAAAATAAATAGACTCAATGCTGAGAGCTTATAGAAGTGCAGATAAACAAGTACTCATAATGTTTTTTAATAGACGTTTAGAAATATCAGCCATATCATTCAGGTTAATGACTTAGTTCCATCAAGATTTGCTGTTATGGTTTCAGAATATACAATTATAATGCTTATAATTCAAAGTGAGAAAACCTTGATGCCTAAGTTTGTGGAATCCAGCCGGTTTCAGCAGATCAGCAATCAACCTTTAAAATCATCCTTGTAAATATACAAAGGTGTTTTGTTTAAACTCAGAAGCAGTTCTAAAAATTCTTTCCTCCTTGTAATTGTAAATTCTTGGGGTTTTGCTAGGAGTCTAACAAACAGTGGAAATCATGTTTTCTTTTTTTGAGTGAAATACAATTGTTTCTGCTTTGGCTTTCACCTGTCATTCAGATGTATATTGATGTCAAACACCCTTCCAACTACAACCGGAGATTCCTTATTCTCTAGTCTTTACTTACTACTAGAGTTTGAAAAGATTTCCCTGTCATTTTCTCAGTCATTTAAAGTGTTCAGTCAGGATAGTAACAGCCAGTACTCTTCCTCTTCTTTTGTTGGTTTGATTGACTCTCACCTTGGATAATAGTCCAAAGATCCAAGCATATCTATGTTAATAAAACTTTCTTTCAGGTGTATTTTACCCCGACAAGTGTCACTAGTTTTTGGCTTTTTTTTTTTTTTTTCTCTTAGAAATGCATTCGGAATGAATGAAGTTGAGTTTAGCCACATTTGTTTTTGATGGAAGTAGCCACAGACCAGAGGGTGAAGCCTATACAAAAGTACCATTCAGTTAAGTGAGACCTTCCTAATATCTGCCCAGCTCTTACTCATTGGATGATGCTGCTATGCACTGGGAAAACCAGGTAAAAGATGATCGTCACAGAATTATTTATGCGTCCAAAATCTCTGGACTGCATCTGTCCTGTTCTGATGGGTCATGTACATACTGTAAAGGGGCAATCATGGACAGTTAAACTCTTTCCAGTCTTTCACCCTCGTAACACATTTGGGATGAGAGATCAGAAGGTGCTGGTTATCCAAGTAGCAAAAAATAACTGCCAAAGAAATTTGCATGTGGTGGCACAAGCAAGGTGGGTTCTGCTCACCCAGAGAGAGATTTTTTTTTTTTTTTTCTGTTAAAAAGCAATAAATAACTAAAAAAAGCAGCCATGAAGAGGAGAGTGGAGTAGTAGGGAGATGAGTGATATAACTCTAGATATCCTAGGTTGTGCAGAATCCCAGTCCTGAAGAGGATCTACTATGTAGAAGTGAGGCTGACAGACACTTCAACCAGACTAAGTGTCTTGTTCCCCTGCACTGACCATATGGGAGGCCTTCATATGTCTGTTATGTACAGAAAAGGGTATGTGTGTAAGTAGTTTCAAAATAACTAATAGAGTACACATGCAATAGAAATGTGTGTTTGGTTATACCTGAACAACTTATTTCACAGATGAGAGTATTAAGCCAGTGGGGTTTTTTTCAAAGAAAATTTGAGGGTGTGTACACTAATCATAGGGTGGTATTCTTATGGTGATTTGTGTAGGCCCATGCCAATCACCTTTTTATCAGGGTTTAATTTTAAGAGTCCTTGGTAGTCTGTTTATTTCCTATTTTATCCATGGAACTTCAGCTTCATTCAGTGGACAAAGTGGATATACAGGGCAGCAGAATTAAGGTCCCATTGGGAACAATAAATCTGGTATGTCTTATTTTTCAAGTGCAGCTTGAATTATCTTCTATTAACAGAGTACAGGGAGGAGAGACTGTCAGTTAATTCATTCTTATGTCATTAAATCTGTTGTCCTGAAAAATAACTGAAAACAGTGTGTAAGCAGCCTTACTTTCACTGTGTCTTCAGGCTATACAGACCAGATTGAAACATTAAGACAAACAGCATTTTTATGACCTCTAATACCTCTGCTTAGGTCAGTGCTGGATAGAGTGGTGCAGGCAGGTTCTGTTCTTCCACCTGCAATGAAAAGGCAGATTTAAGTTACTCCCTTGAGACAAAGCAAACTGTAGATATTTTGGCATGCTTAGTGTGTCTTCATCTGCTTCATATATATTTTAGTGTTCCTGTAAAATAACTGTGCTACAGTTTCAGAGGTACACTGTGTTTGCTGATGTTATCATGGAATGCATTGCGTTTTGTACTGCATCTGTCTGTCTTACTCATGCTGGTATCGAGCATCACTGGGTAAAAACCTATTCCTACAGATAACTGATTTTATTATAGGCCGAGCAACTATCAGATAAAAATATATGAGATGTTCCAATGGCTGTGGTACTTTTCCATTATTCCAGGTTTAAAATAATATAACTTTCATGAAGAATCAAAACTTTGTATGTGGTGGCTGAGGAAGCCTAAAAAAACATGAGGCTGTGTCCCCTCCCCAGTGGTTCTAGGGGCTGAAAACAAGACAAGGATTAAAAACGTTCCCTTTGACACAGAAAATTTCTGACCATCTGCTCCATGCCACTGCCTGGTAAGGAAGGTATCCTCCAAACTAAAATCCTTAAAAATCTCTTGAATCTTTACTGAGGGTTAACGTTTTGGAGAGAAATTTCAAGGGCTTGGCCAACTGGCACGGCCAAAGTGGATTTTTGCATATGAGGTTTCTGGAATAAAGCCTGTGCAAAAGCTGATGACTGCCACGTTCGGGCAAAGGTGGGGTGGAATAGCTCCCTGTGTATTCTGGGCGGGTCTCTGATATCGGACCACTCCAGCCAGTACAGTCTGGTACCGTGCAAGGAGACCTTTTTTCTCACCTGTGCTGTCGGAAAGCACAAACACACACACCCGAGAGCCGGATAGCTCACGTGTCCTCAGGATAACGAATGTTAGAGGGCCCAATCACATAGAATTCCAATGGTTTTATTCTCGAACAAGTCCAGAGGCAAAAGGGGAAGTGGGGACGCTGAGGGCACAGGGATATAGACTTTTTGGTCAATAGGGTTGGAGAGAAGGCGGGGAGATACAACAATCCAATGGGGAGAAGGGAGGGGAGGAACAAGGGATCATGTTGAAACCAACCAACACAGAGGGATTAACATAAAAGGTTACCATGGTTTTGGGACAGACCATACAAGAAACATCCAGGGGGTTTTAACTGTCCCACCAGCGTGCTTCTGCTGGCTTGGCACTTCTCGGATTCTCTGAGATGGTAGAAACCACTCCAACAGATGACTGGTTTGAACCTTTAGGATGTTGAAAACTACTCTAATTTCCCAACACTCACTAATTGTATGGTCTGCATTTTCTAAAAATTTGAACCAATAATGTATTTTCAACCAATATATATGTTCATGTATGTGTTCATACTCCCAATCCAATGTTTTAAAACAATTCTGATCAAAGTAGGTGCTGGTGGGGGCCACAGGGGTATCTATGAGGAGAGGTGATGCCAGGCATAGCTGAGCCCCTCAGGCAGGGAGCGATGAGTAAAAGGGGCTCTGCCATCCCCAAGGGGAGAGGAGGAGGAAGGACAGCAGGAGATCTCTTCCCCTGGAGATCCCCCACCCAGAGCAGGTGGGTCTCTCCTGTGGGAGCTGTAGCCTCTGCAGAGGAGCCCATGATGGACGAGGAGCAGCCGAAGGGATGGTACAGACATCAACCACAGCTCCCACATCTCTCACATACTTCAGGGCAGAGTCAGGGCAGGTGGGACTTGGGAGAAAAGGAGTGAAGGTGAGCCTGGGGGGAACATGCCATTTTAATTTTTTCCTTATTCCTCACTACCTAAATCCATTTTAATTGGTAATAGAGTAATTTTCCCAAAGACTAGTCTGTTTTTCCCCAGAGGTAGCTGGTATGTGATTTCCCTGTCTTTATCCTGACGCATAAGCTTTTGTCATCTTATTTTCTTCCCAGTACTGTTGAGGATTGGGAACAAGAGAATGCCTGGGTGGGAGTGTCTGGCAGGTGGCTGACATCAACCCATGACAAACACTCTAAAAAAAGAATGTAAAATCAAAATACCCATGTCAAATTGTTTTAAGTTGAAAAAGTACATTTTCAGGACCTCAGAAGCTTGAAAGACAGGCGAACTTGATGTATTTTCACAACAGAGTTTTTACTGGTAGCTTATATGTGTAATCAAATTTTTGTGTTAAAGACACTTCCGTAACCACCATAAATTCCATAAGGTTTTTCCAACATTTTTTCAGCATATTTCAGAGGTGATGGTCACTGCTTTCCTCTGCCCTCTCCAGAAAGTTTTACTTGCTTCTCAGGCTTACCAGACAACATATTTGTCCTGTGCTGTGATCCTTCACCTTTCTTTAAAGGATTCCATTTGGAAATGCTCCATGAGATTAAATGGCATACTAGGACACCACCCCCAAATTAAATGAAAGAGTTTCAGATCATGGATGGAACATAAGGTATTCATCCCACAGTAGCCATTCAAATATGTCATTCACCATGAGTAATAAAATTTTATAGGACAGCAAAAGACACGCTATTCTAAGCACCAATGCATACACCATCATTCAAGACTAACCTCCTTTATTCTTGTTCTAGGTCAAAAGTAACATTGTGCTGTTTTGGAAATTCTGGGAAAAGGAAAAAATATCAAGGAAAAGTGCTTATCTGCAGGCTCATTCAAGATCAGGTATTTATTCTGAAAAATTAATAGCAAAAAAAAATCAGATAGGGGAAGAAAAGAACAAGGAGATACAACAAGGTCAAACTATACTAGGCACTTTTGGTCAAATATTTTTGACTTGGAACTCAGTCTCCCACAGTGTGAGGCTTTCTATTGGACAACAGTGACCTACTGAAACAAAAAACCACACATTGCAAAAATAGTCAGAAAAAGTGAGACAATAGGCACTTTGTAAAGGTCATGTTTTATCTTAATTCTCCTATAAAATTTAGGAAAAAATCTGAGCCTTCCAGTCATTATTGATGTACACATTGTAATTCTATGCATATTATTTTACTTTGTATTCATGAAAAAATGTCTTATATATAAAATTATAGTACATATCTGGTTCCTTGTGTCTGCTTTATGTCATCAGTGGAACAGAAAAAAGAAAGAAATTAGAAAAGCATATATTTGAACCGTTCTTTGAAAAGTAAAGTAACAGGGTCATTGTATAAAATTGGGAAAACTAATTATCTTGTATTGTCTTTAATGAGTGAAGATGTGGCCTTCCCAGGTACATCTACTTTTCTGGAAGTTCTCTTATGCCAAACTGAAATAAATTGAATACTTCTACTTCAGTTCATTTGAAAGTCAGATGTGTCAAGATACTTCCATGGCTCAGTTGAGCAACAGTAATATCTTAAGCCACTGTTCTTCCCAAAGAAGTTGCTTGTTTCCTTAAACTCATTTGAAAACACTAGAAAGAAAACCTATAATTGACTTACGTCAAACTGCAGTATAAAATGTTATAATTAATATTTTCTCTTAAGGGAAAATCTGTTCCTCAGAAAAAGATTTTAACACAACAGTTTTTGTGCAAACCTCCCCTCCTGTGTTATCTTTACTGAATGTATTATAAAAATTAAACAAATAATGCTAAAATGAAATTTGGCATGTCGTGCTTTTTTAATAATTGCTGATTTTATAAGTAGAACATAGCAATTGCAATACTTTCATGAAAAATCTTATGTGCCCTCAAAATATAAAAATAACGGTATTAGCATATGGTTTTTTTAAGTTTACAGACCTTGTACTATAATTGAAAATTGAGCAGATTCCAGGTGGATTGTCTATCTTGAGCATGCTTTAGCAATTCAGAAAAATGTTGAAATGTTGTGCCTTGAAGTGAGGATTTCCATTATTCATATTCTTCCTTCTTTATAGTTTTCATGTTTGAAGACTAATAATTTAAGGAAGGAAATATCTAAAAAGCTAAGTAGTTCATCAATGGTTGCTAAAAACCAGAAGAGTAGTATTTTTTTCTTAACTTTTGTCAGTTCCTAGACCAAAATAATGATAAATAGTTTGAGCAGCTTTTTCAGGGAAATGCAGAGGCTTCAGCTTCAAGGAGAATTTAAAATATTGTGCAACTTCGTATTACTGCATGTGTTGGGGTATGCGTGGCAGGGGTCAGGCAAAATAATAATGAAAATAAACCAGTCCTAGATGTAGTGTTAACCCAAGAATTGCAGAACTTTCTTCCTTCTTATGTTCATCCTGTAGATGGAGTAATGTAGTTCTAGTTCCAAAACTAACAAGCAGAACAGCATTAGAATAGACAGCTGTCCTATATAGCTCACTGTGGCCCATAAAATTTTAATTTTATTTTGAAACATTAGTTTTTAGATCTTATCTGTAGGTTCAGTTAATTTTAATTATTATGTAATTATTTTTTTTTGGAAAATGCTGTGGGTTTTTTAATGAGATTGGCTTGCAATTCAACCTTTGAAATTATAATTTTGGACAAGCATTGATGGAAATAATAAAAAGTTGAAGTTCTTTTCTGTTCAGCATCATAATTTCATAGACACTTCTAATTCCTGGTAGCTGTGAATAGTATTCTAAACGTTTGAGCTGGATTCTAATAGCACAGGCAAATCATCAGTGCGAGAGTAACTATGTTTTAATTGCAGATCTCAGGTGTGCACTTTTATGCAATATTTCAGCCCAGAACAATGTTCTTGTAGGAACTGGTGGAACAGACAGAAGTAGCACATCCAAGTCCTATTAGACAAAGATTTAAAGAAAAGTAGGAAGAAAATGAGGGCACTAATTTAAATAAATAAATAAAATCTTCCCCTCTCTCACAAGCCCACTTGTGTTTTAAGCAAAGGTACATTATTTTCTGGACATTTTAACTCTCAATGTTAATTTAAGAACTCAATGAGGACCACTTAGGACTTTCAAAGTGTCTTTTTTATAATTGACAAGAACCTGAAAGTGATCACTAAGCCACAAATGACTATTAAAAGGACACTGATGGTTATGGAAAGTAAGAAGTGAATTCTGAAAGGAATTCTAAATACTCTTCAGAACAGATTATTTAAACTGAAGTGTTCCACTCAGTGGACTATTTATTTGATGTAGCCGTAATTTGATTTAGTTTATTTTTATTTGCAAAATGAATGCTGATGAACACACTTTCAATTCTAATTTCCCATAGCTTTTTCTTATGTCTTACACTAGAAATGGCAGTGCTGCATCGTGAGGAGATTTGGCGTCCTGTCAGCTTCGTGAACACTAAAATCGAGAAATGAGTAACATAGCCAAAAAGTCTGGTGTCAAATACAGGTCTGTATTACTTCCAAATGCAAGAGGTTGTTATTTGAGATGCAAAGAAAGGCTCCAGCACATAACTTTGTCCATGGCTATAGAAATCTAGGTGCTGGTGATCTAAGCAGCTGTGTCAGAAAAGGGCCACTGGCTAAAATATAGTCAACACAAAAAACATCACAATCCCTTCCAGAGGGTCATCTTTAAACTGTTACTGATACAGGTTCTCTATTACTAATATCAAAGATAAGGAAAACAAAAGATGTTATTGCTGCCTTGAGGGTGATGAGACAATATCAGGCATTAAGGTGTCAAACACTGTACAATGGTTAACGCAAAGAAGGAAACTGATTCTTGAGAGTACATGGGACGGTTTTAATAATTTAGGATATATTAGTATCTGCATAAAGATAATGAGTACAATTTAATTTGCTTGGTTACTGTGTATAATTCTGGCCAACTTTGTGGTGCTTACTAGCCATGGGTCATTTTAATTTGTGCGTTCATTATCCATTAAGTTAAACATATTTTTTTACATATGTCGTGTATGTACCACTGTAGTACACTGAACTGCATGAAATCAGACTGCATCACAGTTTATGTTAATATTTGTACAGAACAAATACTCCTTATTCTAAAGTACTAGCAGGTGCCATATTGAAGTAATTGTCAAAAATTATAAATAAAGCAGTTCCAAGGGGACTGAGAGCATAGAGAAGTCTCATAGTTCATTACAGAGGTTATATGGATGGGATGGTTAGTATTTCTTTGTCCTTTACATATAGGATATGTTTTTAAAACCTTTCTAAAAAAATATAGTTAAAATTAACTATTCTTATTGAGGGAATGTCATTACACTACATCAGGTTGATAAGATTCAATGTTGTGAGAGATCTTTGGTAGAAAGTATGAGAAAAATACATGAAGTGCTCATCTGGTGGTGGAATAAATTGTATGTGTGGAGAAAGTTTTATTAAGGACAATAGGTAGGATAAATATGCACATTCATAATCACTTTAGTTCCTTTTTCTGACATTTTATCTATTCTCTTAGCAGTAAAGAAAGGTCCGACAGCCTTACCCTCACAAATTCAGTGCATCTCTGGTAAATGTATACATGTGTCTATACGTGTAAGAAAACTAGAGTGAAAAGGCTAAAGGAGTAGGTTGAATTTACCAGGGAAGAGTAGATGAAAATTTATGATTTATTGTTTCCCTGTCAGTAGAATGGGGAAAAAAAATACTCCTATTCTACCACAAATCTTTCCAAAGATATGTATTAACATAATAAGTCCAGTCTACAACATCACACCCCTTTAAAATTATATTATTCTTGGATTTCTGTGGTTGTAAGAAAGAGGTAATGGGATGGAGAAACAGGTGCAAAATCTCTTCCCATTTCTTTTATGGGTTTTCTACCAACAACAGAGATGTTGTGGTTTTCTTCCACAACAGAGATGAAAGCTTGCTGGATAACATTTGACATTTTATTAAAAGGATGAAATTTTCAGAGTGCTTTTTTAACTAAGAAATTCAGTATATATATTCCATTATAGTAGCAATGGACAAATAGTTTTGTCAATATTTATTTAAATGCTAGTTGACCTCTTTGCTTCTCTTAGATCTGACTATTGCAAGGTCTCTCCTGATAGATCCATGTCACCAATTGAAAATTCCAGCTTATTAAAGCCAATGGCAAAACTCCCCAGGACCAGCAGGGACAGACAGCAGTAGGAGGTAAATGCTCCTCGGGCGGGAATTGTGGAATGGTTACATTTAAAGCATAAGTGTGGTTTCTCTCGGGTTGCAAAGGAGCTTCATCTTGCACCTCACTGAAGGCACAGCCCAGTTTGGACAGTATGTGTCCTTAGGGGACACATATAGTGTGTCTATAGCTATAGTCCTTACAGTGCCTGCCCAGGGTCGCCAAACAGTCTCATGGTGTGTGCTCTTCCTTGTCCTCTCTGAGTACAGCCCTGCCTGACTTTAAATAAGGGACAAGGAAAGTGCTGCTTGTTCTTCAGCCTTCAGAAACCAGAATTTAGTTTCTTTAACAATAAATCTGTCATAAAAGATTATGGGAGAGAGAGGTGAATGTGTAAGGAGAGCTTAAAGCAGGGAGCCATAGCAACTGAACCCAAACCTGATCCAGATCTGAATACAGATTACTGCAAATCAGTGCCTAGCAGACAGGCTACACAAGTTGAAAGAGATCAGGCTTATTTAAAAGTAAATTCTATTATTTTGCTTGATTCTTGGAGGCTGGGTTATTATCTTTTAAATTAAATTTAATAGTATTGCATACTCCTCTAGTTTTATAGTTAACAAACCCACCTTACTTTGCAAAGAGACTTGAGGAGCAGTTACTTCAGGCTGAGTTTGAGGTTTTTTTAAAAATATTTACAATAAAAATTATAATAATAAAAATAATAATAATAGTATTAATAATATTTTTTTAAAGGCAATCCTAAACCTTTTTCCTGAAGCTTCTCCTCTGGTGTAACAGAGACACAGAGACAGAAGTGATGTATTATAGACATAAAGGAACTGTTGAACTTAAGAGTTCTAGTAGCAATTTCAACTGTCTTACATTTACATTATTTTTTATTCGGTTGCTGCCTTTCTGACCCTTGTAGCTAACAGACTTCTGAAGTGTTGTAGTCCCAGACAGGTGAGAATCCACATCAGGACATGTGATGGCAGTACATGTCTGGCACATCAGAAGATGTGACAAGAAAGGGTTGTGTAGTGTTTACCTGATGTGTTTGATATGCACTGCAGGCAGGAATCTGTGAACTTTAAGTCCTCCACGGTAGCCCAGTTACAGCACTGTGACCCCACACTTTTGTCATGGTGGGAGCTGGTCAGATGCTCTGAGCTCCTCCCTAGCAGCAGAGGGTAACCAGGAGTGACTGGCTTGAAGATGCACGCAGGAAGGCTGTCGCAACCTGCCACAGTCATACAAAATACCTGTAAGGTGGTAGTCAGCAATATGAGTCTAGTGCAGAATGAGTATACTTGACAGGTGTGTGTCAAATAATCTTTTCTAAAGAACATACATCTAATACGTATATTCTAATTTTTTTATTTATTTTATGTTGGAAGTCTATTTCTGAAGGTAAGATAATATGTTTGAAGAGACATGAAATAAAATTATACAGGACACAGTGCAGGTTTAGAACAAGTTCCCATGTCTCTTTTGTGCAGAAATCATGAGCTAAAGTAAGGATAATTACTTCAAGTAAAACAGAACTCTTAACCAGTGCCACTGGACCACTCTCCATCAAAATTAATGGAAAGTTTATAGTTATTTGACATACATAGCTTGTGCAAAATTATGCAATGAGATAATTTATGTAATGCAGGTGTTTCAATATATGTAGGAGTATTTGCTAGACCAAAATCATACTCCCAAAGTCATAATTACATCACAGACTTAGTTTAAGCAGTGATTACATAGGATTAAAAAAATCCATAAAACAAACAAATCCTGTTTGATCAAGCAATTTCTTTACATTCTTGGGAAGTAATGCAAAAATTGTAGTTGTTAGTACTGTATTATGCAGCATAATTAAGTTTGTAGCAACTGTAAAGTTTCTTGCTGATGGTGAAACAAATAAGTGCCAGTCTCCCACTTCACATTTAGAAAGGGCAAGGCATACTATTAAGTGAAAGAAAATTTTGCTGAAATAGTTGTACTGGTCACTGTATAAAAAAATGTCTGGGTGGCCAAGCCTGGAGAGTGGTAGTGAATGGAGTTACCTCCAGTTAGTGACCCAACATAACTGCCCATATCACTGGTGTTCCCCAGGGTTCAGTATTCAGGCCAGCTCTGTGATGAGGGGATTGAGTAAACCCTCAGTCAGTTTGCAGATAACTGTTTATCTGCTTGGGGGCAGGAAGGCTCTGCAGAGGGATTTTGACAGGCTGGATTGATGGGTTGAGGACAGTTGTATGAGGTTCACCAAGAAGCGCTGGGTTCTACATGTTGGTCACAACAACCCTAGGCAGGGCTAGAGGCTGGGGGCAGAGTGGCTGCAAATCTGCCCAGTGAAAAAGGACCTGTGGGTGCTGGTTGACAGTGGCTGAACATGAGCCAGTGTGTGCCCAGGTGGCCAAGAAGGCCAATGGCATCCTGGCCTGGATCGTCAATAGTGTGGCCAGCAGGACCAGGGCAGTGATTGCCCCTCTATACTTGGCACAGGTGAGGCCACACTTCAAATCCTGTCTCCAGTTTTGGGCCTCACTACAACAAAGACTTTGAGGTGCCGGAGTGTGTCCAGAGAAGGGCAACAAAGCTGGTGAAGGGTCGGGAGCACAAGTCCTGTGAGGAACAGCTGAGGGAACTGGGGGTGTTTGGGGGAAAAGGAGGCTCAAGAGAGACCTTATTGATCTCTACAACCACCTGGAAGGAGGTTGTGGTTAGGTGGTAGTCCTTCTCTTCTTCCAAGTAACAAGTGTTACAAGAGGAAACAGTTCCAAGTTGCACCAGGTTTAGGTTAGATATTAGGAAAAATTTTCTTCCCTGAAAGGATTATGTTTTGATGTGTGATTAGGATGATCACCCAAATATGAAAACTAAGGAAATTTTAATTAGCATGAAAGCCTAATTTTTCTGACAGTTACATATCAAAGTACTTGTCAGAGATGTTATCCGGATAGTTTAAGAAATTGATGAGCTTTGCATCTGTAGTAAATGTTTTTAAACTTTAATGTAGAGGTTAGATGTTTTATGTATGCCTGCTGCAAACATGAACACTACTAATTAGAAGGTTTGGCAGAGCAGTTTGTATCCATAGCTCAGAAAAGCAGCTATGTTATTTAGCAGACTAACTGTGCATACCTATGAGAATCAAGTATTTCTAGCTAGATGCCCTAACACGTGGAAAGATTGGCGACTTGCTATTTAACAGGGTATTAAGCAGTTTGACAATTTAAATGTTTGTACTTATTGAACATAATAATATTTTATATCAACCTGTATACTCACCAGTTCCACGGACTTTAGTTTCCAGACATGAACCTTAGACTGTAAGAGTAAGCAGATGGGCAGTCCTGTCTTTTTGCTAGTCTCAAACAAAAGCTGTGAGGCTAATTAATTTCTCACAAACCTTCTTTATGTCCGGTTCTGTTCAGGGTATCAGCATTTGATTGTTGCAGTTCACATCTAGAAGCACAGATAAGAGTCATGAAGAATGTAGTAGCAGTTTGGGAGTCAGTGCCCATCAGGTTAGGTGACTGTATTACTGCTAATCCTGTGAGGAAATGCTGCTTATCCCTGCAAGTATTTGGATATCTCCCACCCATTCACAAGCTTAGAAACAGCAGAACAAGCAATAAGATCCAGGATTATTGACGGGTTTTGCTGCAGACTTTGGTTAATATCACATGAGTGAGGTGGGATTTTTAATTTGTTTTGGTTGATTGGTTGGTTTTTGTTTTTTTTTTTTGGTGGCTCTTATTAATAATGGAGATGGTGATCTTTTATCATAGCAGTTATGAGGCCAAGGTGTTTGAGTATTTCCAGTCTGTTGCCAGTTATTAGTTAGAATATCAGATCTGCTATTTAAGGAAACATTCAAAGGACAGTGTTGCAAGACCACAGCTTACTGCCAGAGTTTATGCAGCTGTAAAGCAGGGCCAGTCTTCTTCTTCATCCAGATTGAAGCACAGAGAAATATTATTATTACAGGTTTTCTACAACTGTGATTTTTTCCTCTGGATATCTGTTCCCTTCCATTATCACTCATGTTAAATATACAGCAATGGATTCCTGCTCTTGATGTAAGTACCTTCATGTTTATTCCATGTGTCATCTTTCTCAGCTTGTTCAGTAAAAGCCTATCCCCTGGGTCTGGGAGGAGGGGAAAACAGAAATGTTCATTTGATGCCTGCCTAAAAGCAGATCATCATGGTTCACAATATCACACAGTCTTCTTCCTAGAGCTGAGTTCATCCACTGCGCTGACAGTGGAGGTGGTGGCTACAGGTTTACAGCAGGATAAATTACAACCAGACAGGATTTCCCTTTGAAGCAATTAACACATCCGCTCTTATCAGCTCAATACAATTCTTTTCTCTGCACCTACTCGCAACCCGTGGGATTCTTTGCCCACAGTGTGTTGACAAGGTTTTTCATCTTTGTGTAGTGTTGGCCATCCTGAAGTCCTTCCAAAATAGTTGGAAGCTGAAGGCACCAAGCAACACTTCAGTAGCTCACATGGACAGATCCTTTTCTGATATTAATAGAAGATTAATACTGTCTCCATCTGGACAACAATTACTTACTTAGGGTTTCTCTCTTTCAACTTTCACTTTTTTATAGGGGCACTCACATTTGTGTTACGAGCCACTTTTAAGGTGCACTTTTAAGCAGTGTGGTCCCTTCTTCTCCTCATGGGAACTGCAGAGTGCATGTGACCAAAATTTAAGCCCCAACACTCTTTCCCCTCATTTGGGGGTGTATATAAGGCTATCGAAGGATTGCTCGGTGAAAATCTCACAAGTGGGTGTGTTGGCATGTTCTTGTCTCCTGTTGGAGGTCCTAAACCCTCTTTTTGGTCATGTGACAGATGACACATGAGGGATGGCTGACATTAAAGAAAAATAGAAGGACATGTGAGACCCTCATGGGAGAGAATGGCAGATGGTGTTTGCTAGAAGAGTTCATATTTGAAGAGTCTTGAAGCATCACTAAAAAAGAAGATGACAAGCTTATGGTATATATGAGAAAAATGAATTTTTCTGGTAGGTTAACCAAGTCTGTATCTTGCAAATGCCTGAATTAATTTAGTCTCCATTTACGGCAAATGTTTGTTGCCCTTCAGAGGAATTTATAATTGCCACAGCTAGTCCATGCAGTTGACAAGTGGGTGTACATACCTTGCATTTCAAATATAATAACAGTCTTTCAGGAGAACTATTTTGGGAGCAGGTGAATTTGCATACCAATAACAAGAAAGGAAATTGCATGCACCGTTGAGACAGAGGAAAGTAGAAAGAAGCAAAATTGATATGGGGAGCAGAACAGTCTTGCTGTATGGTAGAATTCTGGCTGTAATGATACAGAATGTTGGTAACAAGGACTACACCCACGTCAGACAGGCAGGGTTCTCTCAGTATCTTTGTTTTAATAGTATTCATGATGACCTGAGATGGTCTTTTGTGTGCATTTGGAAGGGGCTTGGGCTGTGCTGGTTTACTATGCACCAGTGTCAGTTACAATGGAAAGATGATACCCTAAGTGTGTACTATTTTCCCTGCTATTGTTTCCATTCAGATTTACATAAAATGACAGTTTTTACCATCTTATGAATTAGCAGGGACTCAAACACTATAGCTCTGTAAAAGCTAAAGGCAAAGTTTTGGTGTTAACATTTACTGAAGTGGACAGTTTTAACTCATGCTGAAATAGACAGCTTTACTTTCTTGATCTTATCCATTCATCTCCATAAAGTTGGATTTCAAATATAGAGAATTCCAACTTATTGGAAGAAAAGAGAGTATATCTGTTAGAGGTGATCAGGTAGTTCACAGCAAAATGGACTTTACTACAGCAGTCTTCTTTTTACCTTTTTCTTGTATCACAGTCTTTTGATGTCTGTCTCTCTTCCCTCATCTTCTCAGTGTTTGGGACATGTTCATTTTGAGAGTGACATGACAAATTTTCTAAAATGTACTCCACCAATTACATTCACTCTTGTTTTCAGCTTGCTCTCCTTGTTCACAGTCATCTTTCTTTCTTGGTCCAAATAATTATCTTATATATGACCTCTTGTGGGTTGTTTCTCGGGAGGTGGAATAGATAAAATAATTCAGATACAAAGTTTGATGCAGTCCTAATTAGTGGTCAGTCTTGATTACTGGTCAAGTACATGTATGTATTCAGAGGAACAAACATATTTATTCTCAGACAGGCCCAGCCAGACTTTATAATGTTAACAGTGCACAAAAAAAGCTGGTTTTGTACCTCTGGTAAGGAACTTAGCTCCTCTGGGTAGGGTTTATGACTGCCTCAGCTCTGGGGGATACTGCAGTGGTCAGCACTTTGTACTGTAACTAGATGTTCCTCTGAATAAAAGGTGCTTTTAAGTAGAAGAATTAGCCTAACAATGTTGTACTCAACTCCCTCATCCATTTTCACACTTTGGAGATCATTAGTTAGAGAGCTGCATCATTCTAGCCATTAACGCTTTTCCAGTGTACTGCCACCACATTCAAGTAAGTCTCTTCTTAGACTGCTGATAATGAGCTGTGACTTCAGGGTAGGTATGGTCAGCTGTGGAAATGTACAGGTGTCTCTCTCCATCTCTCTCTCTTTGCTGGAGTGGGATATTCTTATAAAGGGTTCTCTTCGGCATTCAGTCTAGCATATTTATTGGCAAGTGTGCTGTTTATACTTCAGAAGTAGTTCGAAACTGGCAACAGGAATTCATCTGGATCTCTTTCAAGAAAGAATACCTTCTGTTTGTAGCGTGGCAAGTAAAGTTCTATTACACAACTGAAGATGTTCTAAAATTTCCCATAAATGATACACTATCAAATGTGGGTAAATTAAAAAACACAGATGATTAGTCAGTAAGCTTCTATTTGAAGAGTTAGAAGTAAAGAAAAAAAATCTGTTTTTCTGAACAGATAACTAAAAAAATAAAATGTCAGGTCTGTAAATACAGTGTGTGTACATATGTGTCTGCATTTGACAGAAAGGAAACACATATTGTGGTATCTTCCATCTATAATCAGACAGTCTGGTTAGAATAGCATAATCAAAAGATGACAAAGCTCTATCAACACCCCTAGATCACTTCCTGTCAAGGAGTCTCCTATTTGATATTTGCTTTTCTTTTCTCTTGCTTAATTTTCACTGTGTGAGGCCAGCAGGTCAATTTCTTCTTCAGATTTCAGTGTCTGTAATCCTGCTGAGTACCCAGCCTAAATTTTCTGTTTCTGTATTTCCTGTTGTTAGTACTGTGGGTTTTTATTGTCCTCTTCTTCCTTAAGCCTCTGCTGATGTCATGAGATCAGGAGCCCTGAGACTGAGTGAAAAGTTAAGCAGTCTTGTAGAGAAAACCTTTTCATTGTGATCCACATGTAATTATTACTCGCCTGCCAGTGTCAAAGTAAATGCAAAGTGCTGCTTTCATCTGAACTCTGACTGCTGGTTCCTGATCACACCCCTACTGTTTTATTATGGGCTGATCTGTGGTGCTGTAGGCAGACATCTTAATAGAGTCAGGACTGGCATCAGTGGGAATCCACTGTACAAAGTACTCCACAATTTCATAAAAAGCAGGGTATTTCCTGGCCACAGCTGAGTAATAGCAAGCTTTCCATCAGGCCAGCAGGTAGGTCAGTTACCAAGCTTTTGGAAGCCCTGGCTGTTACATAGACATGATAAAATGCTGTGCCACATCTGTATAATGCAAGAACCTTCAAACTGATCAAAACCAAACATTCTTCTAGCCCAGAATCCTTCCACTGACAGTGTCCAAAAAAAAAAAAAAAAGTGGAAAAAGTGTAAGGAAAGGGCCAATCAAAGCTGATCCTTGGGAAGACTCTTTTAGCCACCAACAAACTGGGGCAGCTCGGGGATTCCTCATCTGGGGCAATTTGTAAAATTTCACTCTTATGGGAAAGTTATTACTGTAGCAAGACCTTGCGACTGTTCAAACATCCTGATTGCAGCGTCTCAATGAAAATATTATCTGATGTTCCAAATTACAGAAAATTTTAGAAACCAGGAAAATAATGTTTTCTCTGACTTTCTGTGGTAGCATCCAAGGCTGCAGCATTCTGGGGCTAGATAAAAGTCATTCTGACAAGGAAATATATGAAGATTTCATGTGCAAATAAAAGGGAATAAAGTGGCAACTGACTATTTTGTTGATTGAATCTTTGCTTTACTTTTTTCTTTACTAGGAATTTAGGAATGGAAAAAGATATGGAAAGACAATTAGGAGGGGAAAAAACCATAAAGAAATATAGACAAAAAGTGTTAAGTCATATCTGATAATTTCCTTGGAGGTGGTTAAGTTGGGGGACTATATTTCACATTACAGAAAATTGAGTCATAGATCCAATCTACTGCTGGATTAGTTTTAACCAAGCCTGCTATCATTAATGGGACTATTTATGACTACAGAACTGGGTTTACAAAAAATATTTGCTGATTTGAGTGTTTTAGACAGGCATTTGAAGACAAAAATGATGTAAATTCTGCAGATTTTTATTAAAAAATTACTAATATTATGATGGATAGATATAAATTAGTGAGACAATCATAAAGAGTATAGGAAAATATTCCTAGAGTAGATAAAGTATAATAGATTTCAGTTCTCTAGGAGAATTTAATGGAATTTGTCATGAGAATCCACTGTTAAAATTAATGGTTCATGTTACTTGCAATGGTATGTTATCTAGTAGTCAAATTTGGTTTTGATTCTGAACAGATTCCAGCTAATTCTAATTTCCTAAATGATCTTTCCATGAAGTATACCACAGATTCAAGATAAGAGATTGTTTTTGTAAATTGTGGTGAAATTTTTAGTAAGTTGCTAACTTATGCTT
This sequence comes from Pardalotus punctatus, assembly GCA_013400915.1. Taxonomy (NCBI): domain Eukaryota; kingdom Metazoa; phylum Chordata; class Aves; order Passeriformes; family Pardalotidae; genus Pardalotus; species Pardalotus punctatus. Next base: position 567,947 of record VZTX01012327.1, read on the forward strand.
GTTCTTCTCTCAAAATAAAAGGAAAAAGATAATAGACATATTTTCATTCTTTTCCATTATGTCTACAAAGGGTAACTTACAAATAATTAATAAAAATTATATATGTTTCACCCATAAGATGTTATACATATCTCCTTCAGAATAATTGTACAAAAATGCTTGACATTTTTTCCAGATTCCATTTCTGTAATATTACTAATTTTTCTGTCAAAGTTGCTTTTTGTTTTGGGGGAGTGGTGCATTATTGTTTTTTCCTTCCAACAAAACTCGAAGCTTATAGAAAAAAAAATTGCTTCCCAAATGCAATATCATTCCAGTATGTGTAAGGAAAGTTCTGAGTTAGGAAGCTTGAGGATAATTTCATGACTTGCTTAAAGGAAGAGTATGTTCTGCACAAAACCATCCTTCCACACCAGTTGCATATTTGTAAATGGAGTTGAATGCTTGGCTGCTAGGTCCATGCTTGGACACAATATCAAATCACAGCTTTACCCTTACGAACTGCTTCTTTCAAAAATGCCAGAACAGTATTGACAAACACCACAGAGGTACTGGTAACTTAGAAATGCTCTGTCACATTTCTTCTTTTCTGTTGCTAACATTATTTTCAGTTAAATATTTTAATTGAAATATCTACTCCAGGGGAAAATAGAACCCTGTTCTTCTGATTTTCCTTTTCATTTATAAGATCTGCAAAGAGTACTTTTCTTTGCATTAACCCTTAAACCACAGTCTTTAATTTAATAGATGTTTCTTTCTTAAATGTATTTATTTAGGGAGATGTTTGTGTAGCTCTTGTGGAAATAAATTTGATCTTGCATTACTTTCATTTTCAGTCAAAAATTCTTAAGGATTGCAGCTTGTGATATCAGGAATCTGTATATCTTTTGATATGTGTGCAAAACTGTGCAGTGCAACAATTCGAAACAAGAAGGAAAAAGCTGTGATTCCTTCTTTCCTGGAGGCTTTCCATCATTTATATTCACCAGCGAAAGGTTGGCATGTACCTCAAGGACTAATGATAATGAAAAATGTTGTATTAAAGAAGAGAAATCTTTCATAACTTGCATACTAACACACTGAACTCATTACAGCTTGTCTTACTACAGCATGCTCTTTTATGTCTGCCGTAATGCACTTCATTTTCAAGAGACTATGACGTGCACTGGTTCTGTAAGCATTTTTTCTCTTCCTTATTTTCAAAAGCTGCCTTTGGTTGTCATAAACTACTCAGTTATTGGAAACAAATTAGGCACTAGGGTTTTCTGCAGTTTCTGACTAATATCAAGATCTGAAAAAAAAAAATTTAAAATGTATCTGGGGCAAGTAATAGTTCTCCATTTTCCTAGAACAGAGTACTGGTGATGTTGTAGCTCAGGAGCTGCCAGCAACCTCAGCATTTTTATTAAAGTAGTGAGTTGTTTGTGGCATTGGATGACTTCTTTGTTTGTATGTTTTTGGTAGCATAAGTAGGGAAACTAGGTTCCTGGTTTGCCATTCTAGACATTATTGTGCTATGAGAAGTCAGTAAACATGTATTTATAAAATGTTTATAAATAAATTGAAATAATTAACTCATAGTTGAAATTTTTAATACCTTGGACCATTACAAAATTCTGGAGTATTACAAATTTTGGAGTATGTAGCAAAAGCAAAACCAAAAACATGGTTTTGCTTTTGCTACACACTATTTCTATAGGTGTGGCTTAAGCTCTGAGGGTCCACCTCTAACACTTGCTATGAAACCTTAATTTGCAATTCAGTAAACTGTTCAGTCCTTTAGTTTTTCTCTTAAAAATACCCCCAAAAACAAAAAAAAACCACATCAGTGTTAATATTCCTAGCTGCATTCACTAGAAGTATCACAATGAATAATTCTTTGCTCTCAATGAATAATTCTTTGCTCTCAATTTGTCTTCTATTTCACAACCAACTCCCACTGAACTCGACTCAATAAAATACATAAACTCATTTGACTTTAAACCAATCTAAAATATAGAAAAATAATGGAAAGTTTGGAAATGAGCTTATGAACATCTGTAATGTGTCTCTCAAAAACTTTATCTGCAATTGATTTTAAGTGACCTGTGTGAAAATCTTGATGAAAAAGGAAAAAATGTCATGCAGAGGTACAAAAAATAATTGAATAGTAGTAGCAGTTTTGCAAAGAGCTCTGCTTCAGTAACTATGAAATCAAATTGCTCTGATTAAGTCATAATAAAAGCATGTTTAAGATATGAAAGCTTTCCATTTCTGTTGTCCTAAAGGACTTCTCTGTTAGAAACACACTTTGCATTTGAGTATGTATTTTTACATTTTGCATCAATTATGTCCAACTTGATTCTTTATAGTTCTATGAACTCTGTGTTCTGTGCCTCTTTCAAAGATAACAAAAGCCAGCTTAAAAGAAACTCAGCTAGTTGACATCATGCTTTAGTATAACATTATGAGATTGACCTAGACTGGAGTTCTCAATAGAAAAGTGGCTATAAATATGATATGATGAGTTTTCAGAAAGGCAAAAATAAAATTCAAATTTAAGTTAAATAAAAGCTTAAGCTATCCAAAAGCTATCTTTAGAATATTGAAAAATAAGTCTTGTTTATTGTAATCTCAAACTCTGCAAGTAAGGTAAACATAATTTAGTTTTATTCCTATAATTGAACAAGAAGATATCTACATAAACTAACAGAACATTTCAACATACTGCATCAAAAGATACTTGTCACCTGCTCCTATTTTAGATGGCATATCCCTAAGCAATAAGACAAATTTTCAAAAACAATTAACATGTCAACATAAGCTGAATGGAGTAATGGCAATAAATATCACATTACTTCAGTTCACCAATAAAAAAAAAAATAAGAAAAAGCACAATAAAATCAGTAAGAACCTGCTTGCCTTTTAAGCCAGCTTGGAAGACAAAATACATAAATACTGAGAAATTATACATTCCTCATAGTAAGTGGGTTGTTCTGGGCAATTGGTTTTTCTGGTGTTGTTTTTGTTTGTTTGGTTGGTTTGGTTTTGTTTTGGTTGTTTGTTTGTTTTTGTTTCTTTGTTTGTTTTTAAATAAAGGCAAAGGGAAGAGAATGATGGAAAGAATAATATGCCAGTAAAAAGAAAGATTAGGTAGGGTAAGGCTGAGGGTGAGGTTCTTTGGAGAAGGCTTTGGAAAGTGGTGAAAAACTTCAGTAGTCCACAATCAAACAATGATATTGACATCAGTGTTCATGGTGGTATCAGATATCTGTGTGTACAGGTTACTGAGCAGTTCAGAAATATCATTTGTTGATACTATTGCACTATTTATGACAGTATTTTTGTGTTGCTCATGGTAATGTAATTTTCAAACTGTACCATGTAACAGACTGTAAATTCTAGTAAATTCATTGTGAATCTGAAATCTGCCTTTTTCTGTGCCCTACATCAAGACCAAACTGTTACAGATGAGACTCACCAAAAATTTGACATTGTCCTGGATTTAGGTAGGACAGAGTTATTTTCTTCCCAGTATCTGGTGTAGTTCTGTGGTTTGGATTTAGCACAAGAATAGCATTAATAACATGCTGATGGTTTAGTGGTTGCTGAGCAGTGCTTACCCTAAGTCAAGGAATTTTCAGTTTCCCGTGCTCTGCCAGGGAGCAGGTGCACAGCAATTTGGGGGGAGCTTGGCCAGGGCAGCCAACCCAAACTGGCTAAAGGGACATTCCATACCCCAGAACATCACATTCGGAATATAAACTGTGGGGAACTGACCAGGAGCCAGCAATCCCTGCTAAGGGACAGTCTCTACAGCAGTCAGTGGGTGGTTAGTAAATGCATTGTGAGTCACTTGATTTTCTTGGGGTTTATTCTTCTCTCTATCTCATTTTCATTACAATATAAGTATTATGATGTTTTGATTTGTGCAATTATGAAACTGTCCATATCTCAACCCATGAGTTTACCTTTTTTTCTCATTCACCTCCCCATGCCATCATGATGGAGGGGGAGAGCAAGAGAGCAGCTGCATGGTGGGGTTAAACCACAAGAAAGATCAAGAAGAGGTAGGGGAATAGTTGTGGAAGCAGAGATCACTGAATTTAGACAATGCAGTGTCTCAATATCAGATGGAGATTGCTAGGTCTGCTATGATTTCCTTTTCCAGTCTTGGCTACACGTTGTTCAAACTGGTTTGAAATCGAATTGTTCTTTTCAAGCCCAAATTTAAGGTAAACTAAAGCATACATTTGTGTATCATAAAATGGTCTGGCAGCTTGGAAGCTGAACAGTCAGCAAAAAAGGCATATTTGTAGCATGTCCTTGGAGGCAAAACTGCAAGTGGTAAATTGGTCAGCCATCCCAAGCCTGACTTTGTCTTTGTGAAGTCAGGTTACATTGTACGTAGTCAGTTACTGATGTTAAACTGACCTTTGGATAAGCCAAAGCTACAGTCAGAATATTAACATCAGGTTTTACTGTAAAAAATGACAAATTAGGCCTGTGGCAGAACTTTGCATCCTGCCATTCATAAATATCTTGCTTTTAATTATATACGTTATATACTTGACTGTGCGCATTTTTAAATTCTGAAAGTTTCCATTAAATTTTGTCCTCAAACAGCACACCAAGATAGGAATTTAATCCTTCAAACTCTGATGATATTTGCAGGTTTAGGTCCTTGACTGACTTCTTTTTTACTTTATGGAAATTTAATGCAAATCTTATTTCAATTCAGGTGCTACATACCAGTGACACATCAGAAATAGTCATGATTTTTCTTTTCACTAAGAAATAGAAAAATCAGAATATTAATTTAAATGAAAATACTGAACCAATTTTAGGTGTTTCTTAATGGAAAATTAAAGCATGAAATTATATCTTCATGTAAATGTAAATTTCAACTTTATGTTATTGAAAAAGATTTTTTTTTAACTCTGTAAAAGCTTATCTGAACTTAGTATGAATCCAGTAAGGACATTTTAAACAAATATAAAGCCCCGGTGAAATACCTTTTTTGTTCTAAAAATGTACTAGGTATTCTTTACCATTTCCTCCACTCTTTATTATAAACAAGTATTTACATCCAATTCCATCTAGATAGGTGAAAATAATATTATACAGCAAAAGAAACAGTCAAGATACAATCCCCTGTGTTTTTTGAGGAAACACAAAAAGGCAATGACAGAAATTCCTTAACTTTGCTCTTATTAATGTTTGAGGTGACTGAATCCAGTTAAGGCACAAAAATGTTTCATTATTTTATGTGTCAGAAAGGCAAGTGAAGATAATTTTGCCAAGCAACTTTGCTGATTGGAAGAACAATCAAAAAACTGGGAGCACTGTGTAAGATTAAAAATAGTCTGAATTCAGAAGGATTAAGCGGAATCATTTTCAATTATCAGAAATGAGCAGGAGGACTGAAAACAAAAATGGGAAAAATTATTTAAAGTACATGTTGTAATAAGACAAGGCAGAAGGTGTGTCTTCAGAGTAGTCATATTTTCTTAACTGGAAATCTTGAGTCACTCAG
>VZTX01012327.1:573524-614049 GCA_013400915.1 Pardalotus punctatus
CCCCCCCGCCTTGAAAAAACGAGCAAAACCTCCCCAAAAACAAGCAAAACCCCCCCAAAAAACCCAAAACAAAACAAAACAAAACCAAAAAACCCAACCAAATACACTACTGTCAAGCATTGTATCCTTTGTTATCTTTTTTTTATTCATCTGGTTAATAGAAAAAGTCCACAAGCGTATTTTCAATATTTTTTCTCTCCCTGAATACAACTGTTAGAAACTTGACTTTATTTTTTTAAAATAAAAATTATATTTTCATATAATACTAGGACTGGGACATGAGAAAAACAGGCATGAAGGCAGAGATAGGTCCCAGGGGAAAAGCAGAGCTAACTACATCAAATAATGTTGCAAACTTGCAACAGAAAGGGCATAACTGTGGTCCCACTAGCCTTGTTCCAGTTATTCCCACATTTTGAATTAATTTTCAAACATTTAGAGACACTTTAAAATTGTAAACTCCATACAGCATAATAGAAAAAAGAAAAGGTTCTGTTGGTTACACAGCATAAGGTGTTTAAAATGACAGAAAAAAACAAATTCTCTGGTTCAGATTTACACACAATCTGTCATAAATTTATTGTATCAGCAAATAATGATTCAGCGATTTACACAGATCATAGAATCACAGAATATCTCAACTTGGAAGGGATCATAAAGTCTAATTTTCTGCTCCTTTCAAGACTACATAACACTAAATCATATGGCTAAGAGCATCATCCTGACACTTTTTGAACTCTGACAGGCTTGGTGCCACGATCACTTCCCTGGCTAGCCTGTTCCAGTGGCCTGTTCAGTGAAGAACCTTTCCCTAATGTCCAATCTGAGCTTTCCCTGATGCAATTTCATTCCATCCCCTCACATCCTATTGTCAGTCACCAAAGAGAGGAAACCAGCATCTCCTCCTCTGCCCTTTGAGTTAGCTGCAGACACCTCAGCTTTCACTTCTCCAAGCTGATCAAGCCAAGTGACCTCAGCTGCTTCTCCTAAGTCTTCCCTCAAGACCTTTCATCATCTTGGTTGTCTTTGTCTGGACATACTTTGATGACTGATGTTCTCCTTATGCTGTGTCACTCAAAACTGCCCCAGCACTCAAGGTGAGGCTGCCCCAATGCAGGGCAGAGCAGGACAATCCCCTCACTTGCTCAGCTGGTGATGCTGTGCCTGATGCATGCCAGGATGCACTTGGCCCTCCTGGCTGCCAGGGCACTGCTGGCTCATGTTCAACTTTCCATTGACCAGGACCCCCAGGTCCCTTTCTATGAGGCAGATTTTCACCCTGTTGTCGCCCAGTTTGTATATATAACCCTGATTATCCCACAGAAAGAAGAAAAAGAAAGAAAGAAAGAGAAAGAAAGAAAGAAAGAAAGAAAGAAAGAAAGAAAGAAAGAAAGAAAGAAAGAAAGAAACAAACAAACAAACAAACAAACAAACAAACAAACAAACACACATTTGAGGGTAGTTTTGTTTCTCAGGCCATATCCTGTCTCCAAAGTGCTGATGCAGATAGCAGAACTACTCAGTGTGTAAAATAAAACATGCATATAAGGGTGAGGTCAGAAGTTAGTTGCAGCAGCAGATAAAACAAATACATTTGACTTTGTATGGAAGGGGACTAGGAGACACTGCATTAGCATTTACAATTTATCAGGGGAAAGTAATGATCAGCTAAAATATAACTACTTTTGCTGACTGTGCCTAAGGCACAGATCCAGCAAGACTAGTTCTTATTTTGCTCCTAACTTCATTTCACTGGGATGGAAACCTAGATGGGAGCTAGCAAGTTAAATGTCTTGTTGAATTTGGGTTTTCACCTTGGAATCAGTGTGATGCTGGAAACAATAACTAATAATTTCATTTTTGTCACTCTAGAGCCACAAATATGATTTAAATGTCTGAGAATCTGAGTACCAGTGATAATTGAGTTGCAAATTACACTCCCCTTTGTTTGCTCTTTGGTTTATCTTAAGTTTCTTCTTCTATGTTGTATATGTTTACAAGTAAAGGATAATTAGTCTATGATTTGTTCTATAGATAACATCAGAATCAGGGACATGCTGGCACAACTGTTTTTGAAAACAGAAAATATTAACAACAGAATATTAACAACAGTGACATTTGCTTTCAGTGTTTACATATATATAGTGAAAATAAAGATGTTCTGATTTCACACTATAGCTGGTATGGGCTGCCTAATAAAGAACTTTGGCAGACAGATTAAATCACCATTTCATTGTTATATTAAGAAACATGCCTAATCTTTAACATTGTAGCATACAACACAGTGGTCTCGACTACTAAGTCAGCCATTAGAAATACAGATGTCTGAAAGAACATATTCTAGAAAGATTTACTGTCGTTCCCTCTGTGTATATACATGCACATGCATAAAGCAGTAAACTACCGTTGAATATTCCTGTTTTGCTCTGGTTGGAGTTTCAGGCCTAGTGGAAGTAAAGACTCTCTGTGTCTCTGAGGCTAGATGTCACTAATCAGCTCACATGTAGTACTCTGCTTCGGGGAAATGTAGTAGGTCCAGAGTTGATCCCTTTGGAGGGACCTAGGAGGTACATTTAATTCCTGCAGAATCCCTGTGATGATGTATAAACACCCTGAAATGGTTTCACCAGTGAATTTGGAAACCAAAAATTTGCAGTCCTGACTTTGCCATTGGTTTAGAGCAAGTTATATCACCAAAGGATCCAAGTTATTTAAAGGTCCATTAGCAATTAGATCTGTGGCTCTCATGTGTGCTGCATTCTTTTTCTACCTTACTTCTTTCCTTGAGAAGTGTGAGTTTAGTATTTTGCAATGTATTCTGACTGGGGCTTTTTTGTCCCCCCTGTCACATCCCCCCAGCTGAAATGCCGTTAAAGGGCGTTCAAGGCTAATGAAGGAGAAGTTATGGAAGACATTGAGGTTTATGACCGCCTTTATTTCTTAGGAGAAACTGTTTCATGGTTTTGAACCACGTCCCCACTGAATGTCTTGTCTTATACAGGTGAGCTCTATCTTTATGGTGGAAAGTTCTATTGCAGTGGAGGAGAAAGTTTATGACTGAAATCTTTGTCTTGGAACTTCAGGTCATCTATTAGCTATGCTTGGCTTATGCCACGAAGCACTTTAAGCATAAAGAATATAGTTTGAGACCAGGTCATTTGGTCTATCCAGTCATATTTTTCCTATGTAGGAAAAGAGAGGAACAATTTCTACCTAGATTTTTCAGTTTGATTTGACATCCTCAGGCAAAAATTAGTATATAAATGCAGTATTATTGCATGTTAACTTATATTTGGCAGGGATTAAAAGCAGCAACTTGCATAATATCCTAATATTTGTAAAATGCTTGAGGCCTATGTACAGTCAAGGGTGTACATGCAAATGGAGTGCATCATATATCTACTGTAACACATACACACATAGAAAGATATTACTATATGCAGCATATTAAAATTACTGCTTATTCTAGCTAACACCAGTTTCTGTTATGCTTTGCCAAAACTGTAGAAGAGAGAAATATTTTACTGGTTTTTTATGCCTGGATTGACTGTTGAAGATGTATATTGAGGACTTCGGTTCCAGAAGAAATATTCAGGATAAATCAATAAATCCTAATGTCATCTATGCTGCTTTCTGCAGTCTCCATTTTCTTCTCAGTATATCATTGCAAGGTTGTTAGGCTTCTGCATTCTAGCCAATTAAATTAATATGGGCAGCTTTTTTTTTTTTTTTTGTCTGTAGAAGGCTGGTAATCAACTTTGGGAACTTTAAGCACATAACATCCTCATACTGGTGCTGTGATTTTTATTAGCTCTGAATATACTTGTTTGCTTAAAAATATTAATTATTGCTTATCAGATATAGAATAAAAATTGCCTTGTAGTGGAATTATTGCAAAGCTCCCCTGGTAAATAATTAAAATAATATACATTACCATTCTGCAGAGGAAAGAAGGAATCAGTCTCTCCTTTTCTTACTGCATTTGAGAGTGAGTTTGTGAGTCTGTGATGAAATCAAGGCAATTTTAGATTCCTGTTCCAGATAATATAAACTGAATTTATGGGATGCTAAAGGCTGATCTAGTATAAGCTATTGGATCAACAGTGCAGAAAAATCAACCAAAAAAACTCAGTAATGGATTTACTTCAACTTATACACTTTATGCAGAATCAGGTATTGTCCAGCAGCTTCTTTCTATCCTGACTCTGGAAAAGACATCACTTTTTGTCTCACAGCTGGCATGAAGCCGGCATAAAAATTAATGTCATGTACAGTGGTTAATTTGACAGAGGGTATATCCACATATAATATCCAGATATCTGAACTAAGACTGGATGTTCACTCTCAAGCTGTCAGTGCAGTTATATCAGATATCAGCAAGTGTGGGCCATAGCCTGGAAGGGACTGTCCTTTCGCAAGAAGAAAAATATAGCTTCACTGCAAGTAAAACTTCCATGATCTCAGGAGAATTATATGACTGTTTTTCCAAGCCACTCTCAAAGAGAGTTGTAAAAATGTAATGCTATTTTTAACCACTCTATCCATACTCCATCCTAACATTTATTTGAGAATCCTAACCTTGAAGTTTAAAGAAGAGGGAGAAAAAAACAGAAAATGTTTACAGCCATTTCCTTCCCATCCCCTAAGAAAAGTAAGCTTGCTAAGACAGAGAGAAGAGGGCAAGGTCTGCGATACTACCTGTGCACACACCTATCAATTTCAGAATCTGAATTGCCATTCTCTTGCAAAGGCAATAAACACTGTAATATGTCTTGGATGAAAAGCAAGAAATAATAAGGTTTGCTAGGTAGGAGACAAAAAATCTGCCTAGAAAACATGCAATATGGTAATCTCATTACCAGGAAACATTCAGGAAATTAAAACTAAAAATGCAATGTGAATATGTTTAAGCTAAAGACTGTTAACCCTCCAAACATATTTGTATCAAGAGTAAAACGACAAATGACTTGCAGCATAATTCTTCCCTTTTGAAAAAGTGGTGGTTTCTAGTGTTCTGTCAATTCATTTTCAGTCTCTTGATTAGATAAATCTTCTGCATGTCTCTCACAAGTCCTGTAGTAATGGCACATGTATTCTGGTGGTGAAACTGTAGGGAGGAAGAGAAAAAATTCTGAAGAAAAGAATGTCTGTCTATGTAGCTTAACTACCACACAAAAAAGGGCTCATGTAGAAATTTTTTTATGTTTTGTAAGGCATATTGTCTTTGACCTTTATTGAACACTAGAAACACTAAAATAAATAAAATGTTTACAACAAGAATATCAACCACTATCTGTCTATGCAATGAAGTATTAAAAATTGCTGTCTTTGCAGATCTTTTTCATTTTTCTTTTTTTATACTCCTGTAAATGGAAACTTATAGTTTGGCTAACAGATCTTTTTCTTCTTGAGCTCATGTTAGTTGTCCTTAAATGAAATAAGAAATATTAAAATATTTACAAGCAATTGTTTCTGCTTCTCTGTTTTCCGTCTCTCAATTCTTCTGCCTTCAAGAATTGAATGGTGCAGAAATGATTGACAGTTTAATAAAACTTAAACTGTTCTATTGTTTTATGTTTGATATGGGTTTAAAACATTTCCACCAGGCGCGGTATCATTGCGCTGGATTTTATCACTGAGGGGTTTGCCTACTTGCCACATGAGTCTGGCTGCATCAGCAATGAATAGATGTCACCCCATGTTTAAATGCTCTCATGCAGCTAGGAAGTGTTTGTTTTTACTGTTCCACGAGTCAATTTGGTTGTCAGCCACACCACTTCTCACTGTGCTTCTGCCTGGAACTAGACCCTTCTTTGGAGAAATAGTTTGTCACTAGTATCTTATGTCTCAGCCCCTTTCAGCTGGACAACAAAGTCCTCATCAGATGGAAATTAGGCTCCTTTTACCACATCCTGTCAAAATGCTGTGTTGGTGCTGCACTGCTTGAGCCCTTGATGTTCTCACTCAGTTTCTAAGGAGAACAATAAATTGTGTATATAGAGATATATATCCAAGCACAACAACCATAAGTCTTCTTACTCCAAACTTTGAAAACACACTTTTTCAGCTCTGGAAAGAGCCCTGCTCTAATCTCCAGGAAAATGGGCTTTTCCCCCACTTGTAATTCTGCAGGATAATTCTAGGAAGAGAGTGCATTCCTTTCTAGCTAGCTATAGTTTGTTTCTTGAACTCAAAAGTGGTGCTGCATAGCAAAAAAGTGTTCCAAGAGAATTCTTTTCTGGTTTAGGTAGTACCTATTTATCTTCTGCCCTTCTAATCTCATTTAGAGACCGCTGGTGATAAAAGGCTTGTTTTGGCTGAAGCTGCTACTTCAAAAGACTTCTGCCAAAACTGCAAAATCTGCTTGGTAAAAACATGTCAGCTGTATACGTCTAAGGGACAACTTACAGAAGTGTAATAGAGGACACAGCAAGAGCTGGCTACCCTCTGCCTGTATCTCGTGTGCCACGACAAGAGAATTGTACAGTGTCTAGAAGAAACATACCTTGTGTAAATATCTGCTGTCCATGTTGTGCCTGGTGTCTCCTCTTGAATAGGTTGAGCAATGTGGTCTAGAGGGAGGTGTCCGGGCCCATGGCAGGGCGGTTGGGACTACATGATTCTGAAGGTCCTTTCCAGCCCCTTAACATTCTATGGTTCTATGAATTCAGAACTGGACATAGGAATTAACATGTTGACTAATTCAGAGTAATTTTACCAGCAAATATCACTTCAGTGGATCTTAATTGTCCAAGACTGTGTACAGGAGGGCAGACCATCACTCAAGTTAGCCTATGCAAGTTGTTAAAAACACACAACACTTCAGGCAGCCTTGGAAACAAATATTTGGGGATTGTTATTTTGAACACCAATGACAAGTAGTTCAAAGGAATTGATGACCTTAGGATTCAGCTACTTATCCCAAGCATTTCTTGTTGTGAATTAAATGAAGCTGAAAGCAAATAGGAATACATGAATACAAAATCCAGAAAAATGCAAGGAAGGGATTAACAGAGAGGAAAAAAAAGTAGAAAAGAAACTGCATGCTTATGTCTGTCTAGCACATAAGTTGTTTCTGAATTTTTCTGTTCTTGTGATTCTGCTATTAAGCTTCTTCATATGATTATGGCAATAAGCTTGCAAGTGCTTCATAGTATTCCTAGCCAAGAATCACAGCTCTCATCCAACCCTTAATTTTTCAGGCTATATCATAGGAATAGATCCTAAACCCAGCATGCCCTACACTTTTGTCACAGTTTTTGGAACATGATCTAGACTCAACTCTCTCCTCTTTAAATATATCTTTTTATCAACCTGGTCATAAATTGTTGATTCCTTCTTTGTAGGTGTTAATACCAGAGTCATGACTAAAAGACAGTTTCACTAGGTGAGATCCATCTCACCTAGTTTAGACATTTGGAATGCTAGAAACATGTAGAGATCTGTCTCTTAGATACCTTTAGGTTCCTTTGTGAACAAAGAACAAAATTCGCATTTTTGGGGATGAGTCATCTGCTTTATTTTAGACATCTACACACAGATGAATTACTCTATAGGAATACTACTTTCTTTCAAGTGAGCATAAAGGAAGCCTGTGGTGGTCAGCTAAGAGGTAGACATCTGTGTTATTGGTCAATAAATCCTTATTTTAACAAATTTAACAGCCACTTTCCCATGGTTGGCCAAGCTTTCAGGAGGCTATTATAGCTGTACAGAGTACGGCATTTGTTCCTACAGGTCTGGGAAATGTTTAATCCCAAAGCAAATCTTTTTTATACGTGATCTTCATAGTTTGTGCATGTGCACGTTAATCTTAATTGTTCAAATTAAATGATCAACAGTCTTGCATTCAATTAATGACAGGGCTTTATTTGTAACCAGGCACAATAGTGACCCGTGCTACTGCCAGATCCCACGCTGATAAGCAGGGTGCATTTCAACAGCTTTCTTGCTTCATTCAGTGCCTCTTTGTAATGACCATTCCTTTTACCCTTTCTTGAAATAAAGGTAGCACATGCTTTCTCCTGCTCTTGGTCGTTAGATTTGCACTCCAGGTTGTTTCACGAAAAGAACCTGTGCACTTAGGTGTGGTACCTTCAGCTGTCTTGTTATAACGAAAGTTGCAGCTCCAGCTGTTATCTATGTTGTGTTTTTAACTGTCATGTGAAGTTTTACTTAGAAAAGTAAACAAAGAGATGGTAAGCTAAAATGTCAGCATATGAGGAAGGAGCACAAGGAAAATGTAACTGTGAACAATATTTTTGGGTTTAAAATAGCATCCACATCTTATCTTGAGAAGTAATGAGAACTTTATATATATATATATACATGTACGTATTTTTTTTTTTCAGATATTTTACCTTCTCCTTTATGCTGGAAATAACTTTAAAGAAACCAGCGTAACTGAATCCAACTTCTTCCTCAGATCATGTCTTTCATCACAACTTCCCATTCCTTAGAGGACAGCTAAATCTAGGTTTTAAATTTCAAACCAGGTAGAAGAATTTTATATGAAATAAAGGTTTCTAAACCAGTTTAAAGGGACTGATAAAAATGTAAAGATAGTTCAGAAAAAACAAACAAACAAACAAACAAACAAAATTAATGTAGATTTTTTTTAAAAGCCTTTGCAGATGCATTAAAATTAGAGATAAAAAACAACTATTGTTTGGGAGGGTAACAGGTTGTAGAAATTGGCTTCTAAATTTAAACTGACAAACATCCTCATCTGAAATCTGTCATTCAACACCAAATTCTTGCCTGGAAGATATTGCTCTGAATATCCTCCCCTTCCTTCTTCTTTGCCTGCTTTGTATACTGAGTGTGACACCATGTGGTGAGGGATATCCCTTTGGTCAGTTGGGATCAGCTGTCCCGGCTGTGTGCCTTCCCAGCTCCCAGTGCTGGTGGGGTGAGGAGCAGAAAAGGCCTTGAAGCTGTGCAAGCCCTGCTCAGTAGTAACTAAAACATCTCTCAATTATAAACAGCTCCAACAACACAAATCCATAGCACAGCCCCATACAAGCTACCATGAAGAAAATACTAAAACCAAGTCAGTTTTCATAAACCTGGTTTAAGTATAAAACTATACAAAAGTTCTGCACAAAGAGCCTGAAATTTGGCATGACTTAAATAACACTGCTCAAAAAAAAAAAAAATAAATTCTGAAAATGCATTTAATTATTGCAATAAACAATTATAATTTTGTCAAACATTTTTCTCTAATGTATTCAAATAATCATTTAGAAGTTAATTGGAGAGATACCTGTGGCTAATCTTTGTTAATTTGGAAAATTACAACAAATAATTTACAGTTATTTTAAATGTAATACTTTAATCCATCAGAAAATTTTCAGATGAGATTGACCATTACTTTTATTATATGAAAAAAATAATTTTAGATAAAACTAGTGTTTAAATGATGAAAGGAATTATATTTGTTAGCATTTGAATTAACTTTGATTCTACTCTTTCACTGAAGGTCATAGAGTTTAATTGACATTGATGAAGTCTTATATTCAAGTGACCTATGGTTGACACTAATAATGACAAAATCTACTTTCTGGAAGAAGAGGATTATTGTGGTAGACTTTAAATAACTCGGCATTTTCAGTGAGATGACCTTGTTATTTGCATTATTCATGGTATTTCTGATGGTAAATATAAAGGATATCAAGAAGAAATTATGACAATGAGATGCCCAGATTCCATATAGCACCAACAAGTATTTAAAGGAGCAAACGGTCTGTATACGTATACTGAAATATGCTATAGCTGCACATTCTAGTCTGAGCAAATTTTTAGGAATGTTTCTGAAGGTTTTAATACCATGGGTTGGGTTTTTGTTGTTGTTTTTTGCTCCTTCTTTGTTATGTTCAAAGCTTGCAAGAAATAGAAATTTGATAATATGCAATGAAGAGATTAATTGAGCCAGTGGGAAGAAAAGATATGTTTGCATGCTTGTGTGAACACACTTTGGTAAATAAATGACATGAATACTCAAAATATGATAATTTTAGCTGCACTACCAGAACTTAGTATCAAGGCATCATGGACACTATGAGAGAGACATATGGGGAGGTAATGAAATTTTGCAGCATAAGACAGAAAGGAGTAAGGAGCTGGCAAAGATTCTAGGAAGGAATAATAGTAGTCAGCCTTGGGGACTCATCCTGTAGCTGTTCAGGCTGTGTTGAGGAGATACAAGAACTCACAAATCTTTGAGTATCATATAACATTTTATTTTATTTTCGTTTAATCTGCAGATCAAATGCCTGCAAAGTCAGCAGTGTGTATTTACTTCACCTTGTACACATGGCAATGGTGTTCGCCCACGGGTCCCTTGGGTGTGTGTACCAGTAGAACATCACTTTACTGGACTTTGCTTTAAAAACAGTGTAGGGGCTGAGGGATGGTCAGCCAAAGAGTATATTTTGTAAAGCTTATTTCCTAGAAATTTAGTGTGTAGTGGAATACTTAGACATTGCAACACTTTCAGGGTTTCCTCTATAGCTAGGATACCTAGACACATAAAAAAATATAAAATTAACAAATTCACAGACAGTAGTTAGATGCTAGTACTGTTTACTTAAGAAACCATCAGCCGTAAAAGTCACATAAATTATGAATATGAGCATCCATATGCTTAGATGCAAATTACTGCTCTTATTGCAAAGGTCTCTCATGCTCTTATTCATGCAAATAAATCATAGTGAGTTTGTATTTGAATTAAGAAAGAACTAAGAATATACCCTCCAGAACAAAGCCATTATAATCTCTACATTTTAAACCTATATGCCCACCTCCCAGAGGTAAATGCACTGATGCACACTGTCTACTTGGAGCCTACAAGTTAGAGTTACATTTTGGGCATAAGATCATCCCCAATTCCTTGCACAGCCCTCTTGTTTGAAACCTGCTGGTGTCATGTAGTCTTCATCAGAAAATCTCAGCCACCATTATTCCAGACTCTCTGTTTTCTGTTCCTCTGTATCCCCCTTCCTCTTTGCTATCCATAGGTATAAGAAAACATGGAATAAAAATTAGGCTTTTAAGGAAAGGCTGTGTTTTGCAGTGTGCAAGGAATCTGCACACTGCAGTTGCATCCTGCTGTGGAAATAAGAGAGTATCATATGAAAGATATAGGTATAGGCTCTGAAGTTCAGTACAGATAGGGGGAGAAGCAAAGAGTGTTGTTTGAGGATGACCTCAAAGTTGACCCTAAGAAGCAATATAGATAGAACCTTAATCTGCACACTGTGAAAGTAATTGAGCTCATATTTTAAGGTACCTTCCCTAGCACCTTCATTTTCACAGTATGCTAGTATCTGACAAATGAAACTACTGTGTTTTTTCTGAACACCATTAACAAATGAATCCCAATTGTGTAAAAGAATATTGCATTGTTATATCTGAAAGGAAACCTCAACAAATTACATACTGGTCTCAACAAGTAGTGATATTTGTCTGTACAATGATTCATCCTATAATTAAAACTAAAGTATTACGTTGCAGAGAAAATTCTGAGTGTGAAAGAAGCAGTCTCCAAAATTGTAGCAATTTGATACCTAGTCTGCCAGACAGAGACTGGCAAGGACTTTCTTCTTCATAGATGAAAATGATATATTAAGATAGGCATATATATAAATGCAACATTTTGAGGTTACATTCATTCTATACTATTTCCTTGTCATGCTTAGATTACCAGCAAAACGACAAATTATTTTTCATTTGTTTTCTGCTATTCTTAGCCCTGGAGGGTCAGACTACTTTATGAAAATCAAACTCTACTGTCTTCTTGGCTCTATATATTGTCATTCTGAAATTGCCAACATGGAGACGACCCTGATCATACTGTTTTTTATTATCAAGCTGTTGTTGTTTATAATTTATGAAGCAGAAGGATACTGGGTATTTTTGTTTGTTTGTTTGTTTTCCTCTCCATAAGCTTCACTGATCCTGTAGGTGTGAGAACAATATTAATTTTGACTGGTAAGCTGAATAAATACAATTTTTGTCGTAGGTGGAGAACACTTATCAACACCAGAGTGTCACTTTGAAGAAGTAACTTTTCTAACCTAATACTTTGAAGTTATCTTTCTTTTCCCATAGTAAGTACAATACATTGTAAATCTCAGGGTAGATTCAGCCATTAGTGTTTACAGGTTATGACAGCAGCATGCTTCAGTTTTGGGGCCAATAATTCTGCTTTGGTGAATGCCTGCTCATGTTTTATTATGTCTTTTGAGCTTGTAAATGTTCTGTTTGGCTAACAGCTTTCTGAGCTGAAAATAATTATCCCTTGAAATGTTCATTGTCAAGCTCTATACTGACTTGGCAGGCAGAACAGCAGCTTGTTTGCACAGGAGATGCAAGTTTGGGGAAGACAGAATCCCCTGGCCTCTAAGCTGGCAGATGCTAAAGGACAGCTTTCTAGGAGAGGAATTATACAGTGTTTTGCAAGGAGCTGTGACATACTCATTCATTCTGGAGCCATAATAATCTTTGACTTGGGACTAGGTTGCAAGTCTTTAGTCTGAAGTCTGAAGCTCTCTGGGTCTCCTAAAAGATCCTGCAAATCTCTTACTAACAGCCTACATACTCCATTGACTCTTTATAATGCACAGATGGCTGTGCTGGCCAAACCTTGTCATGAGCATGTGGATTGGAGACAATGTCTTCCTCTTGATGAAAATGAGACTACTGAGCGTGACAGAGAGGGAATCCAGGAAAAGATGGGATGCCTCCACTGTGATAATTCCCCCTGCCTTTGGCGCCTTGGTTATCCTAGGAAGCTTTGGGGCCTGTTGCATATTGTACAGTACACATGGTACGCTCCAGTTTTAGAGTGAAATGTTAAAGTCCTCACAATTATCAGACAACTCTTACGTGTATTTGCAGAGAATTAATTTGTGATGAGAAGGAGAGGTGACATCTCACTCACCTTTGCTAGTAGAAGAAAATATTTGACTCATCCATCAGTATTTGTTATCAAGCATGGACCAGGCTACACATGTACATCTATAAATAAAGGTGCAGACAGGTTACAAATTCACTCAGCCATGCATCAGAGCTGTCCTGAGCAAGTGTGACCTCTCTGTGGGCCTAATTCACGTGGGTACCATGTCATGTTAAATGTATCTACAGGGTAAGACAATATCAGCATGGGAAATTATCATCTCTACATAATATAGAGCAGAAATGAAATGAAGATACAAGTGGATGTACTCACATAGACAGACAAAAATTGTGCCTCACAGAATGCTGTTGTGGAAGGCTGGGTGGGAGGAAATTAAGTCTTTGTCCTTGATAATGCCACAGATATTCACAGAGACTTTTAGAAGTGGCTGGAATCTCTGAAGGCTCTGAAGGTCTCCAGAGTTCCAGCATAATTTACAGTGTTCAGTCAACCTAAAATTTTATTCTTCAAAAATAAGTTTCTCCATGAGAAAGTGCATAATTCCAACTGAAAGAATCTTGATTACTTACTTAATTAATTACTTTATCTTCATCCATTGATAAATGTCTATTTTTTTTTCTTTCAGGAATTGCCCATATAGCAATTACTAGCCCATCTTGCACACAAAAATAACACAGCTTTCCGAAATTTTTGTATGGGCAGACTGTGTGATAATACATGATACTGTCTGACTGATTTTTTTCCCTTTTATTTACACTTCTCGCCTACTTGGTAGTGAGAAGGGAGGGCACCTGATAATAGTGTTTAATTTGTATGGTACATAGGGGTTAAAAAAAAAAGTAGCAACCACTTTTCCTTTGGAGTCTAATTACTTGTTGCCTTTTTGCTGCTGGACAGTCTGAATCTCTTCACTTACCTGCCACCTCTTAGAACAGAGGTCAGAACTAAAACTTATACATGCCTTTTACTGACCTGGAGGGCTAAGGGGACTGAAGGGCAAACACTGGAAGGCAGTGAAATTTGTGGCTGCAATACAGATGGGTGGTGATGCTGGATGAGCTGTGCTCATGCGGGTTTCAGCCCATAATCCCTAGGCCATTAAGTCAAGTTACCTGTATGAGTAAATCAGACTCCAGCTAGAAAAAAGACAAGTTAGGACTTAAGCTAACACACTGAAAGGAGACTTCACGTCAACTGGGAGAGGTGTAACTGAGCAAAAGCAAAGGGTAACATAGTAGTACAAAATTTGTCTCAGCTAGCTCCTTATCTGTTCAGTGGCAGGTAGGAGACGACAATGACAGAAGGCTGTAGCATCACAGTTACTTGAGCTTGCACTCCTTTTTTTCTATCTTGGCTGTGTTGGTGGGAGAATTTTCTCCTTTGTTTTTCCTTCTTCACATTTGTGAAAATGGCAGTATCTGCATGCTACTTTTTCAACATCCACAAGTCCACCATTTGATAAAAAAAAGGTTGACTCACCTTAATCAAAGCTGAAACAAACATGGGTAATGTAAAATCAGGTGGTAAATAAAAAGTTTCATTCTTCCTTTCTTTCTCTACTGTTTCTGGAAAGCTTAGGTATGATGCCTTAGGATTTTTAGTTTCTATATTTTCGTGTATCTGTAGTTTTAGTGTGTGACTCTGGACTCCATACAGGGTGCTAAAAGTGCTGTTCCCAGCATCTTTAGACAAAAAAATTCCTCTAAGTTGGAAATCCAAGGAGAGTTACTCTGCCTCAGGGTCCCAAAATATGTAAACAACAGTGAATTGGGGGAAACAAACTTGGAGTAAATGACATCATCACCTGAAGGTGTAATTGGAGGTTTAAGGCTCGATATGTTGATGGACAGGACTTATAAAATATGGTAAACTCGTGACTTGTCATCCATTTTGGCTGTAGCCACTTGAGTAGGCTTTGTCTGCCCTGAATGCACCTTAAAGGCCTTTAATATATCGAACTGGTTTTTATTCCCCTGACTTTGTCTAGACTCTGTTTTAGGTAAGCCCTCTTTCAGGCG
Source organism: Pardalotus punctatus (assembly GCA_013400915.1). Taxonomy (NCBI): domain Eukaryota; kingdom Metazoa; phylum Chordata; class Aves; order Passeriformes; family Pardalotidae; genus Pardalotus; species Pardalotus punctatus. The sequence goes on from VZTX01012327.1 coordinate 588,462, forward strand.
TCAGGCACATTATGACTATTAAACCCCCTGATTTCTAATGTCTAAAAAGCAAGCTGGTGTTACGGCAAAGGAATTTTATGTTTAGCAAGTGTACATTTTATTTTTCAGCTTCAGTAAGCAAACCAATATTTCTGACACTGAAAAATGTGTCTTTAACATTGTTACCATACCTTCTAAGTGTACAAGTTTGTTATAGCTATCTTCTCATTTTTTGCATTGGCCTTCTTTGCCCTGGGAGGAAAAAAATAGAGCCAGTAATGACATGTATTATAAAGATTAATCAACCATAAAGACTATAATTGAACACACAAGTGTAGTCATTACTTGATTAATTACTTCAATAAAATAATCAGTCTTCTACATACATCAGAATAATATTCAGTGGTGGCTACAAGAGAGTGTGCAAAGACCAGGACTGCCTTCAATTCTTACATCAAACAGAATTTTCTACCTTTCCTTCTGTTTGGTTGCAGAACCTGCTTTTATTTGAATGTTTAACTTGAATCAACTTACTCTCTTTCACAGTAGAATTTTGTCATCCTAACTTTAACCTTGAAAAAAAGATACTGGAACCTGTTATGTGAACTTTTACATTTAAAGTTATGCAGTGACCTTATAAGCCTATGTGAAAAAAGTAATTTTTAAGGAAGTATGTAGAAAGCGTCACCCATGGGATTAGGCTGAAGTTCACAGACAAAATTGCACAATCTCCTAGACTGAAAGTGCTATTCAGTGAGAAATTGTTGTATGCTGAAGTTTTCATTCCTAAAACTGAAACTTGGCGATTCATACTGTTCATCCATTGCTGCATTTAGAGGGCTCTACTGGATCTCAAGGTCATGACCATGTGTTTTCCTGCAACCTGTAAGGGAAAGGTAGAACAAGACTACATATGTACTGAAAAGATCATGATGTAAATCTAGCTGAGATGAATTTGAACCTGAGAAGTTGTATGCACAAGCCTTAATGCCTTAGATTAGGGCATATGTTCTGATATCAGTTGCTATAATTTTTTTACAAAATATAACAGCAATATAAAAAAAAAAAATTTATGAAAAGAATAATTTCCTCAGGGGTTAACTACTGTGCAGTGGTTAACTAATAGTATTAACTAAGCAGTCTGAAATAGATACTGTATGATTCAGTGTTTGAGACATGGTCAAAACCATGGCTGAGCATTGAAACTGAAGAAGAAAAGTAGCTCACAATAGTTGCTGCTTAACCATAAGAGTTCACACCAGGGTGTGAACTGGTGTTTTAGAGGCTATAGGAATTGACTGAGGTGTCATTTATACTTTAATATTATGGTAGAAAACATATACGCCTTCTGCATTTGGACATTGCAAAGTAAGCCTTGTTTGTATATATTTGAAACCTTAGTAAATTATTTATCTATGTCTTTAACAGCATAGAGTTCCTGGTGTACTTATTTATAAGCTTGCCACACATCTCTCTAAAATGCCCAGTGCAGGAGATATCTATGTCAGTCATTATATGTAATAGTGTACTATACAAGACCTAATTTTCAGTTAGTCTTAATCACATTATTTCTTGAATAAAAATTTTTTTGAACCAGCAAAACATGTTTTTTTTTTTTTCCTTGAGATGGTTGTAATCACCGAGTTCAGCTTTCTACATGAAGTCTTACAGTTTTTTGAAGTGCTTTTGGAGATACTTAAGGACTAGAAAGCGCTGACTTTTTAAAGCATTATTGATTATAGTACAGAAAATTTACACACTGCTGTAAATTGATTTAGTACTTCAGAAAGCCTGAAGAAGTATGTAGGAAAGGTATGTATCTATGCTTTCCTCCATTTTTCTTATTCTTATTTGGGTTATTAATAAATCATTTATCCAGAGAGGAGTAAAGAGTTAGTTCAGCTACCTATTTTTGCTCAGTCCTGAGAGGTCTATGTGAACTCTGATAGCAGGAACTGTTCACCTATAGTGTTGTGAAATTCAGCATAAGTGAAGGTGTCCTGCCAAGATATATCACCAAATGAAAACTGAGGCTGCTCAAACTGCAGATGAGTGTGATTCAGCCTCCTCAGAGGCTGGGTCTTTCTGTGGTCCTGTGACAAACCTAAAGAATTTGCTGAGGAGGATTTCATCTTGACTCAGTGTTTACTCTTGTTTCCTGAAAGTGCTGACTTAGCCTAATATGATGATGCAGGAAACATCACGAATAATAAGGTGTAGAGAATTTCCTCTGTATTCCTTATGGAGCATCCAATCTGTGTTGCAAATGGGTTGCTGCCAACCTTCTGAGAGAAGGTTAATAGGATTCTATGTAGAAATAGTCTATGTTTATAAAAGGGAAATTTCTATTAACTTCTGTGTCTGCAAATGTGCATTGGCAGCATCTGCTTGCTGATCTGATCTGCTCCTCTCAGAAGAGGTCCTACCATTTCTACAGGAACACTGTTGTTTCTTACATGTCACTGTACAGCCTGTTACTCATATTTTGGAAGAAAGGACAGAGTGAAGGCAGAAGAATGAAATTTCGTTTTTTTCATGGAGAAAACAGATTTAAAAAAAACCCCTGTGAAGCTTTTTTGTCTCGTGCAAGACTTTTCTGTGCTTTCAAAAAGTAATGAGCTACTTAGTAGTTTGGTGGAGCCATGTTATAATAAAGTGAGGGCCAATAACACCTCATGAGACACAGATAAAGGTTGGAATATTGCTACAGCAGTGATGTATGGGTATCTCACTGGGATTCACCCCACTTGAGGCAAGCCTGATCTGCAGCACTTGGGTAGGGACTAAGAGTGCACTTTGAAGATAGGGAGGCTACTATTAGAGTTAGGAAATTTATCTTCATATAGGTAAATCATATATTACTTATCTAAACTCTAAAATCTTTTCTGTTTGGTTTGGATAATCTGTACTGGCAGCCTTCTTTTAAAGGTAGAAGTGAATAGATGAACAGCAAAACCAATGACAAGGATGAGGTCTCCAGAACAAAATAACTACGACTGCAAATTATTGCTTTCATTGATGGTTTATGAAGCCTTTATATTTGACAAGAGAGCTCAATCACTGAACAGGCAAAATTCTGAAATTTGTTTCTAGACCATTTTTCCAAATTAAGATTATATCCAGCATGGCACAGTCACAGATTAATTTCCTTTAAGCTGATGTAAATGGCGTGTGACAATGATCACTGAAGCAAGCACCTCTGAAGCGTATCATTGGGACAAAAAAAGTGTATTGCCACAGTCCTGCTTACACTTTATAATAGAAAATAAATACCCTGAAAAACTGTCAGTTTACCACCTCTCATAAATAACAAATGTGCTTAAAAATATAACCAGTGAAAAGGGAACAACATGCTATTTTTCACTTGTGCTACTTAGTAGTCGTGTATTATCACTTTTGCAAAGCATATAGAAATAGATTAATAATAACTTTGTAGAAATAGAGCCTCTATGAGTGTGCAGAAATATGGCCTTGAGTGCTAAAATTCAGTATGTTATTGAAATGCTTGTCCCCAGAAAGCAAAGACCCCTGTGGCTATTTTTGTAACCTTAAATATAATAACTTGCCAATGAATTTAAATTATGTTCACTACTGTTGTCATTTAATCAGAATCCTTTGTATGCTTAAAATATGAAGAAATGTCAAAATTCTGCATTAGCACTTAAGTAAAAGTCTGTTCAGGGATTTGGAGCTCAGAAATATTACAGTATATTCATTCTCATTAAATCCTATGTTGCCTTTCTTGTTTTTCAACAAAACATGGAGCTGGAGGAGAAAATCTGGCAGCAGTTTATCCTACACCAAAAAGTAAAAGAAGGAATCAGGTGCACATATGTTAATTATGTTTGCAAAAGGCAGGCTGCTATTGATCTCTAAATCTGAATGAGTTCCATGGAGTTGTACATAATTTTAGTATCTTAAGAACTGAGAAATAGCAGGAACAAAATATTATTTTCAGTTAAGATTTCAAATAAGTCAAATAATTACATCAGGTCTTCTACAGAAGTTCAAGGTTAAGGTCTTATATAAAAGTTCAAGACAAGCTGCTCTTGTATAGAACAACAACTAATTATAGCTACTATTTTTTTGTGAATATGAGGGAGTTCTTATTCTATGAAATAACTACATTAATTACAAAATTGCATCAATACATTTAAAAATAAGATTTTATATTCTGATGAATCCTACTGAAATTATCCTCACAAGACTCAGAACGTAGTATGAAGACGGATTTTGTAGTGTGTACAAGAGCAAACTTTAAAGCCATGGATCCCCACAGAGATGTCTTATCAATGGCTTGCTTTATAGATATGAATTCTGAATCCAATTCCTGTAAATCATTAATGTCAGATTAACATCATTAGTAGAATGCATATTCTTCTCAAAAGTGAAGCAGATACTTTGTGTTTAACAGGTAGCTTTAACAATATTAATTCCTTGTAGTTGTCCTTAGGCATTTACTGGATTATGATGGCAGAATTACAAAGGTGGAATTTGAGTTGTGTAGTAAACAGTTATATTGTAAGGTATTCTCTTTCCCTATATCTTTGAACAATCTCATCCCTCTTGATAAAAATTTCTTTTGCTTGTCTTTTTTTGTTCATTTTTTTGCTTGTGCAAAGCCTAAGTTGTGTACTATAGAGTAAGAATCATAAGAAGGAAAAAAACCCAAAAGATTGTAAAAGGCCTTCAGGCACTATCTGGTCAAACTACACAGTCAAAAAAGAGCCGTATTCAAAGTTGTACTCATTTGTTCAGGTCTTTGTCTGAGTGCTGAGTGTCTCATCTTTAAGAGAAGTCTCAAATAGGTCAGAGAATTGTAATAGATGCCCTTGCTTTGTACACATAAATAATTAAAGTGATCAGGGAAGAGTCTTATTTTACACATACATCAATAAAAGGTTAATCTTCCCCTTTTCATCAGCCTGAGTCATTTACATGCGCTGCTGTACACAAATCTTTCTGTACAAAGATTTCTACCTCTTGTTTTAAGATTGAATATCTAGAAGGATAATGACAAATTTAAAAGGAGAGTGTTGAGCTTAGTGATTTGGCACAGCACTCAATGCCAGATGGGTGATAGATTTAATAGATGCAATACTGAAGCCAATCCAGAAAGTAGTTACACATTTGCTACTTGATTCAATCTTGTCAAGCATGGTGGAAGTGTTTTGCTCTCCCCAGGTACAGCAAGCTGCAACCAGAAGAAAGACAATCTTATGATTGTGACTTCGGAAAATGGAAAAAAAAGTTGTTGACATATATGGTTAAGTAATGGAAAAGACTGTTCTTTGAAGATCTCAGGGAAGTAGAGGTAATTCAACAATTTTTGGAAAATTAATTTCTCAATCAACTAGAACAGTTTTACTATTCTTCTGCTTTGTAGGTCTTGGTGGGAATGCAACCTTAAATAATGCTTTGATGAACAAAAGCACTGAATTTAGATTCCTCAGTCCAGCGTCTAGTGGTCTGTTGTATCTGGTGCCAAACAATGAAGTACTCTCAATTGTGTTTGGCTGTCTATTTAGGAAAACATTGGAAGTATAGTAACAAGGAGTATCATAAATTAAAACTCTGGTTTCCAAGCTACATGTGTGTGTTCAGAAAATCCCTGATCACTGTATGATTAGTGTTGGATGATGTTATTGATAGACACATGTTCTTATTGTATTTTAAGAGGCAGAGTATTGTGTCAGTTTGGCGTTCACAGAATGTGCTAGGTGAAATTGTTATCTTGGAAATTGCAGCTGTTCATCATGTTTCTATTCAGATAAGAATTTTCCAAATTATTTTGTGGTTTCACTACTATAAATCCTATTGGTTTTCAATAGTTCTTGTGCACTTAAAATGCATAGTTGCTTATGGTTTTGCTTATGTTTATGCTTAGTTTTAAGGCTACTTAAATATGATGTTGGATCTAATGTTTTCAAATGGGGCCCTTGGAGTTGACACATGTCATGTAAGTGGTGACAAGGGACTTGCCAAGGTGAGTAGGCACAACACTGTGCCGTGGGTGTTTAAACTTATTAAGGATGTAAATGCATCCTGAAGCTCTCAATATTTGCATATTGCTTTATGATTTATTCTTTTAGCTTCTAAACAAGATTAAAAAAATAAAATAAAATCTATGAATACATAAAGCAAATAAATAAATAACAAATATGAGCCAAATAAGTTTGGGCTCATCAATAAGCATGTCATCTGTCATATGCTAAGCACTCTTAGAAGGCAGGAGTTCTAAGAAGGATTTTAAGTAAGGCACATATGTTCTCTATAAAGAGAGAGAAAAAAAAGAGTAAGAGCAAATTAACCAGGAATGAATTGTCTTAGAAAGCTGAGGAGAGAAACACGGAGTGGTAGTGGAGTGTTTCTGTAACTAAACGGAGTTAGAGAAGAATAGGAAAAGGAGAGGAACTGGGAATCAAAAAGCTCCTCATGGCTCTTCTGTGCTTTTCTTGCTATATTTCTGTATAGAAAACCAAAGTGGCAGAAGAAGATACTGAAATGGTGGAAAACAGTTTCAAACTGAAAAGCAGTGTATTACAGCCTGAAAAGTAGAAAGACTGACATACAGCAAATTTCACGGAGCAAATTATTCTGGTCTCAGGATTTTAATTCAAAACATTTAGTGGAAGAACAAGAGCAGTACAAAAAGGTGATTGTGGTGAACTTAGGACTAGAAATAGAACCAATTAACTGTATGCGAAGGAGACAATGGGCAAAAGGGGCAGGAAGAAAGGAGTTGCGAACCAAATCTAGAAAATTAGTGGAATATTGAGACAAGCAAAAAGCCATTTTCCATTTGCATTGATATTGCATGTTTCTCTCCACAAGTGCAATAGGAAGAAATGCCTGAGAATAAATAAAGTCCTCTCCACTCATGGCCAAATATGAAAGTAATGGAAAAGTTGAGCTACTAGCATGATGGAACAGACATATTGGACTAGATAATAGCTGGAGAAAGAGGACTGATCAGGCAGAACAAGGAGGGAGGAAAGATGCACATGATGAAGGTCAGGTCATTCCCTTTCAGTGACTGAAAAGGTAAACCAGTCTCAAGGTCCATGCCTATTCTTTTACTTCCATTATTTTTATGTATTTTTTATTTTTTTCTATTTGTCAAAAACAGCTCCTGAGTGTCACATGAAAAAAAAAACAAAAACAAACAAGCAACCAATTTACTTCCAAAGCTGTGTTGTTTAAAACATGCTTTAAAATGCATCAAACAGCTTTACCAGAACAAAATGTATGTCCTGTAATTACATGACCCTAGAACTCTACTTCTTCTCTGGGAGAGAACTGCTCTTAAATTATTCATTAATTGATTGATGTTGTACTGATATTTATGTCAGCCTTTTCTAGTATCTTTTCTCAAAAAAAAGGAAAATTGTTACCTGGACAGGCTGAAAATCAATTGTGAAGTATTGATGAGTAAAGGAAGTGGCTGCAGTGAGATTCGTTTCTTAACTAGCTAGTGATACCCCATTCTGTGACAGAATAAATAAGAAACTTGGTTTGGCCAGTAGCTTCTATGTGCCTTGTTTTGTTTCCCATACTTGCAACATCATATGTACAATCCAATACAGCTCATCTCTCTTCCAGTGTTAGAATTCCTTGCATGCCTTTGCTGATTGTAGCATTCCCCAAAATAAGGGAGAAAATTCCTCATGTAAGTATATCCTTCTACAAATTGCTTCAGCACTGTTATCTTTCTTATGCCAAACCCTTATTCAAATTTGGAGTACTGAATGGTTGTTTAGCAGGTTCAGACATTTGATATATCAAGAATTGGGTAATTGCTGTCTTTTCCAATTTTTGTCCCTTGTATTCAAAGTTCTTAGCAACCTGTTTTGTTACACAGACTAAAATCAATGAGCTAGAATCCCGAGGCCAATCTTAAGTTTTTTTCTCAATTCACTTACTCCTTGTCTTGGGTTTTTCGGTCCAAGTATTACTGTAGCTGCTGTCTGTTCCTTGGTGTAATTAAAGTTTAGATTTTCCTTTGATGTGGTTGAAGCAAAGGTGCTACTGACTTTTATGGAATCAAAGACTGACCTGTTTGCAATGACTGTTTTTCTCTATAGTCCAGATTTTACAACGTGATCTTCCATTGTGACAAGTTGACAGCCACATCGGGAGTGCATGGTGAAGAATGTCAGGAGTGAAATAAGGGCACAGTAAACATGTGTGTGGATTTTGTTTCCAGCTGCCTGTTAAAACAGCATGCTTTGACTGGGCAGAAATCACAGAAATTTTTTCTCTGTGGTCTCTTGGCATAAAACTTAATGAATATCAGTGAGACTGAAGTATACCATTTTTAGTGTTTAATAATACTAAAATGGTTGCAGGAAACTGGTTTGAAATCCAGCATACTTTAGAGAGAAGTCTTTAAATTCTAAAAGTTTCATTCCTAATTTGAAAAAAGGCCAACTATCCTGGCTCTTTCCTCAGTGTAGTCCTTTAAGGAATAGAGTGAAAAGATAATATACTTAAGTCACTTTAAGGCACTCTCTTAAAAATATTTGTAAATCAAAGTCAAACGCTCCAGTGAACTACGGCATTGATATATAGAAAAGAATATATTAAATGTATCCTAGTTTACTCACTTCAGCTTCCCAGGGATATCAGGGCTCTATTAGAAGTGGAAATACATGTATCTTTTTCTCCTGCTATGTAAGGTTTGTAAATTTAATTTACAGTTTTAGAAACTGTTATATCAAAATACTATTTTGATTTTGATTTTTTTTTTTTTGATGCTTTTTGCTGGAGCTTGTTCCTACAAAAATTTTATGATACCTTTTATCAACAGTGGGAATTTAAGCTGAGATTGCAGTATGTTCATATTAAAAACTACATGGTTTTAGCTGATTTTACATGGAAGAAAATCTGGGTATGGGAAGATTTTGCCCATGACCAAAAAATCCTGAAAGAAGTTAACAGGAGGCAATTCCCCAGGTGGCTCAGATAAGGAAAACCTTTTCACTTACTGTTGAAATAGAGACCATATAACATAGATCATATCAGAATCCCCAGCTGAGAAACAAACACAAAACACATTTGTGAAATCTGGGAAATGGAAGAGTTTATTTCTGGTGTTTTGGTTCTTTGCAAATTTAAACCAGAATGAGGAATTTATCCTCAGTTGCAAATACAGAATAAAGATCAACTGATTAGTCTTATTTTGCCAGTAATGATATCTTTAAAGTCTTATCCAAGCATAATGGATGTATCAAATTTTACGCTGAAGGAAATAGCTGCTACAGCTATCATGGTATTTTTATTTTTGCAGTGTTTAGCAGCATTTGAAATACAATGAACTACAGGAATTTCCACATGCTCCATGCAAGAATGGATTAAAATATTTGTTTCATAGAAGTAAACTCATAACACCTTTCTTTCATCAAACTCAAATACTCATAAAGAGAAAAATTTAGCAGTGATCATTTAATCTCAAGGACTGGTTCTACTGGCCTAGTTCTGGATGAACTACTAGTGGAAAGAAACTACTTGTAGAAGTGCCATTAATATAGAAACAGCCAGCATTGCATTTGGTATTTCTAATTTCCAAAATGCTATTAAAAATAGCAGTTTGGAGTGACAGTTAATCTACAGTCCTTGGGAAATCTAAAAATAAACAGACACCTGTGCTCAAAATGCTAGTAACTCTACTTGTAAATCACTTAGATTACTTATTATTTGTGGATATTACTTTTTTTCCCTGACACTTATGTACTACACAAATCAACCTGATATATACAAATCAAAAGTTACTCAATTAACATAAAAATAGCGGATGTCACATGAAATGTCATTTAATGTCAGGTCTGGAATGAGCAAATAAATTGCCTCATCAGTTTAATTAACAAAAAAGGTAACCAAGTAAAATTAATGTACTTCAAATTATATTAGATCTATTTTGAATGGGATTGCACTGTTGAATTTTAATTGGAAATTCACTTTACAGGACAAGGAAATACGTTATTTTACTTTGATGATCAATACTGGACAGACAGGCAACAAAATTTTATGAGCAACTTAGAACGAGATAAGATTTGATATCTTAGGGTCTAGGAACTCCTATTTTATTATTAGATTTATAATAAAGATTTTAATAAAAATTTAATTTTTTAAAATTTTTAGATCTAAATTCTTAAGAGTTCTTTGGGACTTTCAGTGCTCTGATGATTATTAATAATGCCAAAAGACTGGACTCCATGATGCTAAGCATCTTACAGAGAGAGGAGAGAACCTTTGAGGAAGTCAGTCTAATGGTGATGAAAAAGAATATTATTCCTCATTGTGAAGCCAGCCGGAGCATGGAGGACTCAAGTGACTTGACTGGTTAACAGAAGTTCAGGAGATATGTGGCAGAACTGGGTCTATATGTCACATCTTAATCTCAATAACAACCTCATAATGCTCTTTCTACTTCTCATTTTTCACTTCTTCATGTGAGGAACAAAGAATAAGTTCATGTTATTAGAACATTTTAATTAGAATAGTTTGGTGGCTTCTTTTTTGAATACTGTTCTTTGACTGATGGGAAAATTGAAAGAAAAACAGCTAAGTGGAAGGAAGTAAAAACAGTAAAGTGATATTTGGAGAAATTCACAGACATTGTTATCAGCTATGGAAAGACCAGCAGAAAAAGAGATTTCCTCCTAGAAATGAAAATTGTTCTCCCTTAGCATTTATACAAAATACTTGATACAGAGAAATGAATTTACGTATCATTTTACATTATTTCTGTTAATCTGCCTGAATAAGCTAAACATGAGGGAATCACTGTAGGACACCCTAAATACTTAAAAATGAGGAAAAAATGTGATCAAAATGTCCCCAGTAATTAGTGTTGCCTATCAGCATTCCAATTTGTATTTTGAAAGCAAGCTCATGTTTTGCAAGGGGGAAAATCAAATCTTTAAAAATACAATTGCCTTCTTTCCTGTTTGAAATGGGTTCAGTATTCCCTTTGCTTCTTTTTAGGGTTTACAGTTGTCTCTCTGAAATGAAAGTATGTTTTCAGGCATTTCATGTAAACAGTTAACATTTAATCTCTTCAGTCGGAGAGAAAAGGACTTAATCCCTTGAGGTGTTATTCCTAGTTCCACTACTACCGTAGTTATTACCAAATCAAATTACTTTTGGTTAAAAAATTCTTTGGACAATCAAATAGATATGTGTCTACACATTTACATAATTCAATCAATCAATCAATCAACAGAAGGTTGCAGAATTAAAAAAAAAAATGAGATACCGTCACTGCTATGGCAACCTCTCTCAATTACCTGGCATCCTGGAATATTTATAAAAAACTAGTTGGAATGGATGGAATAGCACTCCCAATGAATTCACTTAAGGCTTTTGCAAGTTTTCTGTAACCGAACTAAATAATATATTGTTTGGACTTAAAAATTAGCAACATTTTAGATATTTCTAGATGGTAGAATAGTAACAGTGCTTCAGAGTCAGTACGTGAAATTGTCTCGATGGAAAAAAAAAACCTGGATTATTTTTCTAAAAGAAGCTTGCAAATAAAAGTGAGTTGATGATATATCGTAGTGGTCCTCTCTGGCTTTCTAGCTTAAAAGAAACAGATTTTAGGAAAGTAACTTTAGGATGCTTTACATTGACTCAACTAAAATATTTCAAGTGTGCTAACTTGTTTAGCCTAAGTATGGTTTTCTTGCATATACCAAGCCTAAGCACCTTTTCTAGTTATGGAAACTCTAATCTTTCTTAGAACAAGAAAAATATAATACATGTTCATCCATGCCCAAATTTACATTTTAAACATGTATAAAGAAAAGATTGTGTTTGTCTTTACTCTTTTCCCAAACAGTAACAAAATTTACAGAAAGTTTAAAGCTGACCAGGAGATTACCTCATTCCATTTTGAGGGAGAGAGATCTCAAAGTCCAGTACAGTAGATGTGGCCTTCTCTGCATCTCAAAGCATTTTCCATTATTCATATTTTAACTGCTTTATTTTTTTTTAGCCTTGTTTCTGTCTGACAATATATAAGTAGTATAGAAACAATTGAAGCTTGGTTATTGATATATATTTTTAGTCTCAATTTGTGGCCTTTTGGAATATTTCAGAATTAGCAGAAGATCTCACTATAAACAATCATTATCTGAATTAATTTATTGTTTGAAAAAGAACAACTTTGGCAGGGTTGTTAAGCAGAGAAAAAATAAATTATTTGGATGAATATATAAACATACATTGCTTTAAATTCACAGCCAATGGTATTTAAATCCTATCTAAATTACACAAAATTTCCCATAAGAATAAGGAAGGAGAAAGAAGCAAGAGAAATGAGTAAACAGAAAAATGTCAGATAAAATTCTTTATAGTTTCTGTTTACAGTGTCATGTAATTTCTTTCTTCACAGTGTGGTGTTGGCTACATAATTATGCTGCATGAATAAAGAGCTCTAATTGCAGCAGATGAAGTTGATTATTTATCTGCCTCTATGCTGAAGATGTTTGATTTTACACGCCTACAACACAGAGGTGTGTACGAATCAAAGCGCTTTCTAAAGGTGGTGTGGCACCCTCTTGAATTGGTTCAGCAGAGAAATATTTCTGATGCATTTAATGCTAGTAGTAATGGAACAGAACCTCCTCACAATTTCTGTAAATTTATTGAGGGACTCACTCCTTATTAGACTTCTGCTCTTCTTCAGTTTCTTGCATGATTCATGTTGGGGTAAAAGTGCAATAGTCTGGCCAGTTCAAGGAAGGTCATTGACATGCACAGAGTTTCCCTCCCTACTTAAACACTCTTAGGTGCGGATATGTCAAAATCAGGAAAAATAACCTTGCAAGCTCATTAAAGCTCAGAAACCTGTACAAATAGAGATCATAAAATTTTCATTAACACATGATATGAAATGTGCAGATTTTGATTTGTCTACAATCACTTAAAAATGGGTCACTATGTGTTACAGCTCAGTGGATGAAAAGTGCATGAAAGACAGGTTGGACGGGATGTTGTCAACCATATTCCCAACCAGGAACAGCAGAAAGAAAGGGAAAAAAAAAGGTGGAAGAGAGGAAATCTAAGACTTGACAGGCTGAGTGTTTTCTCTAAAAAAAAAAAAAAAGAGAATATTTATATCAACAGTTGCACAGATCACTTTTTTTCAATTTTCAAAAAGTCTCATTTCTTTTACTATATTTTTTCTAGCACAAACAGTGCTTGAAGTTAGTCTTTTTAATAGTGCTTAAATTATAATGGAGGAATTTTACACACTTTTATAAATTGCCGCATTACATTTAGTATGACAAGTAAGTTTTTTCTAGAAAAATTCCTTTTTTTGGCCCTTTCTATGATAATTTTGGTGTCCTTGGAAGAGCATATTTATTTCAGTTGAGGTTTTAGCTTTGTATATTCAGAGTTATTTACAAAAACCCATATCTCAAATTCTTATCAATTATTCTTCATGTGCCTTTTTTTCCCAATACTAAAATATGTGTTATTGTTTTCCCTCTGTGTATCTACAGTATCTTTCTTATAATTGTTTTCAAACCTATGAGAATTTAACTAAAATGGATTCCAAGTCACATGAACATATACGCAGCCATATGTTGCAGAGATTAAAATGCACTTACAAGTAACATAAGAAGGCTGTAAGTGTTCTGAACTAAAGAAATTTGTTCTGTGCATATGCCTCACATAAATATCATTAAAGTGTGTTTTATAATGTTTGCATCCTTTTTTCTAAATCATTAGGAAAAGGCCATGTCAGATTTGCTGGTGGATTGCAATACCAGTGCTTGGGTAACAGCTATTGAGTGGACAACCACAAAGGTAGAGCTGTAAAGCAGCATGCATTTACCTATCTAGTTCTTTTTTATGTATGTTTAAATATATCTCTGAAAAGATATTTAAGGGAGACAAATGTATTTAAGCAAGGTAATTCCCTTACTTAAATAAAACCAGGTGAAATAAAGATGTTGTTTACTAGATAGAGTATGCAAGTTTGGGAATTGGTTATTACTATAACTGCAGTTCTGAACAGTAGAGTATATTGAGTTTGAATCTAATTTTTATTATAACTAGCTGGAATATTTAATCAGCCAAAGTCACTGCTGCATCTCTACCTCTTCACTAAGTGGTTATTTAAATGAGATGTTTTGTTTATGGGAGCTTGTCTGATTGTGGCATCACATTAGATGATTTGTCTTGTGTATTCAGGGCATAATTCTGGAAAACCGCAAAGGACAGAGCCTACAAAAAAAATCTGGGCAAGTTATTACCAAGCTTGGCTGTTCTCATGGTGAAGACAGTCTCTTCCTATCGATTCTGAGCCTTTCTTCTTTAACATCTTTTGTGCCCTGCCCTGCATCACTCTCTCTCAATGGCTTCCCAGCTGGAGCTACCGTTTCCTCAGGCTGAACCAGCCCTTATCCCTCAGCCTCTCCTCACAGTGCAAGTGCTCCAGCTTCCATTACCCTGTGATAACGGTTTCTGGTCTTGCTCAAGTTTCTTGGTACCTTCCTTGTGTTGAGAGGTGCCTATGTTTGACCACCTGCGTGTGGTCTGATCTATGTGCCTTCTAATAAGCAGGGGAATAATCACTTAACTCTGTATCTTGCCAGTGAAGCCCGGGGGGCTGTTGATGGGCATTTTTGCTGCCGGGGGTGCTGCTAGCTCACACTCAGGAGTGGTGAGATGCCTACCTGGGGTTCTGAGGGCTTTTCCAGCACAGCTGCTCTCCAGTCTGTGTTCCTGCAAGGACCATATATTCCTGGAGGGAGCATGAGGTGCAGGGTGGAGAAACGTTGGTGGAACAACTTTGAAGACCCAGCTATTCCATGTGTCTTCCAGGTGTCATAAAAACAAAAAGTGGAAGTTTTCAGATGCTAGGGAAAATATTTTGAGTATTACTTACTGATAGCATGTTGAGAAGGTCATGAGAAATTTGAATAGCTGAGTAGTGACGGGTGTTTGAGGCAAATAGTATGACCTGTACCATGTTATAACATGCAGCTGTCTGCTTTGGAGCAATGAGGACATTACTGCGTTGCTGCCTGTTACATGGTCCAGAGAACATAAAAGTATTAACAAGTCAGTGGTATCAATGGCTAGGTCTAGTGGAAGATCTGAATACTGTCTCTGTTAGGAGAGTGCTTCCAAGGATTTAAACATATTTTTTAACCAGACAATCTTTCAAGATGTGCTTCCTCATAACTGTAGACATTGGTTCCAACATTGATAAATATCTCAGTTTGTAAATGGTCTTTCAAGACCAATAAAAATTATTGTCCTTTCTCAACCCACTTACTGAGCCTGGTACATGATACTCTGTGAATCAGTAGGTGAATTTCCCTTTCTCGTACAACAGATACAAATTTCCTGTTGGTTTTCACATTGCCTTATATTTTTATCTCTCTTTATTTTCAAAATGGTGATTAATCGACCAACAGCTTTTAATATTCAAAGCTGCATGACTTCTTCTCATTATGCAATCAGTAAAATTAATGAACGACAGCTCTGCACCACCAGGAGGCCTAGCTGAATAGCAAAGGGACTATAGAAACAGGTTATTTGTGGGTCATTGCCAGGATGGATTTAATTTTATAGCACAGAATATTTCTCCTAATATAGAAAAATGTTTAGTGAATATTCTTGTGTTAATGAAAACTGTTAAATATATGCTACTTCATATTTGGCATCACTTCAAAACATCACTGCTGCACTTTGTTAATTTACTTTTGAATTCATTTCAGCATGTAGAAACAAGAAGGGAGAAATTAGGGAAACTTGAAATCTTGAATAGTGAACCTGATGGCCGTTCGAAATGGCAGATCCGTTTGTATTGGGCTATGGATACAGGATATTCAGTGAAAATACTTAAAATTTTCTTCTGTGGGTATTGTAGCAAGCCTTAAATCTAGATATATAGTTCATCCCTCTTTAGTTGAATCTGGGGCTGATTCTTACATGGATGGAAATGATCATTTTCCTCAGCATCTCTGTATAGTGCCTTCAAGTTAAGTTTCACAGTTAGTGAAAAATGAATGTGAATGATGCTTGCACATTCACATACATGGTTCTAAATACATTACTCTAGACACATAAAGCAGAAATTCAGTATTAAGCACAGCTGAAATTCACCTTATGTAGTATCATCATAATTTTGCCTTCTGCCATATGACAGAAGGTAACAGTCTGTTTCCATGTGTCGGAGTCATTACTCACCACAGATGTACACAGATAAAGGGTGATGTGATACAAGATGCCAGCTCCAGAAGAAAGCCAAATTGATCATCAGATTTATCAGAGCCTGCGTGGTGTCACTGAGTTTGCACTCTAAATGTGGGTTAGATGAGCATAGTTTCTGATCATAACAACAGTACAGTGGGAGCATCAGATATGCATTATTTTAGAACACAGGGAAGTATTCAAGTTACCTCGAGAATATTTTGATATAATAAAAGGCAGCCTGGAAAAGTAAAGAGGAGATATTTAGGATAGTCTAAGAATAAAGAAGAAATCTCAAGGAATTGCTGAGAAATCACTTTTCTTGCAGTGCTCTCTGTGTGATTTAGCATATTAAAAACAATAGAACATTACTATCAGTGGATCTCTGCCATTTTCCAAAGGAAAAACAAACAAAATAACAAAGTGGACCTTTGTATGGGATGGGAATCTACTTTCTTGGCACAGAAGCAGATGTCCTTGCTTGTGAAAAAAAAGAATAAATTATCCACTATGCAAAACTTTAAAGAAGATGAATTGCTACTAGGAGATTTAAGATTATTTATGATGGAAGAGATTACCTTGAAATTTCATTTCATGGGAGGGAGATGTGAAACTGTTGTATGACATAGCAGTGTGTGGGTGATTTTAAGGAGTGGGGAGAGCTAGAAGAGATAAGGAATAAGGAGATAATTATACAAAAATTAAAGAAAATATTCCTGCGGTCATATACTTTGTGGTCAGTAAAATGAGTTTTTAAACTTAGTTATGATTGGGAACCAAGCACAAGCAGATATTTCAGTACAAGTAATACGCAGGTGTCAAGAAAACCCTCATCCATTTAATAACTTGAAAGTAACATATAGCTAACCTCACAGACCTTAGAAGGGCTCTCATCCTGCTTTAATGCTGATCTTTTCCTTAGAAAATGGAGTATCATTAGGCAGAATCAAGGAACTATAATGGCTTCTATTTTTAAATTTCCTTTTGACACTAAATGATAAATATATATTTTAATATCACATATTCTCTTAAGACTTGCTAATCATTTATGTAATGGCCTCAGTCTTAAAATATTGTTGTCAGATTTATAATTCCTTGTTTCCATTAATCACCAAGCAATTAATCCTTTTCAAGATTGCACGGAGAATGATGAAAATAGATTGAGGCTGTGAGTTTGGAGTCTGAGAATTAATAAATTTTATCTCCTATTGCATTTCAGTAAAAAAAAGTATATAAAATTTCCACTAGAGTTAAGAAAACAATGTGTGTAGATTTTCTTTTTTGACTTTTTTTCTTCTATGATTTTTTAAAATGTTTTGTCACTGAACTAAAAATTTTTGAAAAGCAGTCAAGGTCAAGCCAAATCAGAATTTGATAATGAAATGGATACATTTACTTGGATCAATTAAGTGTTTCATATGATCTGAAATGAAACTTCAAATTTTCCAATTATTTAACCTTCCTAACAATTTTTATTCCTTTAAATTAGTGTGAAAAACAAAAAGAGCCATTTTAAAATGTGTATTTAAATATTTTCATTATGAAAAATACCATAAGCAGAATTTTGGTCATTGATGACTGATAATTTTCTTTTATCTTATCTCTACTGTAAGCTGCTGTAGAATTTGAACAGATTTTTTTTTTTCTCTGTTTGCAAAGTTTTCCCTATGAAGGAAAAAAATTCTTAGATCTCCAACATGATCCAGTTGTAAAACTAGGTGATTCAAATTCAGTGATCCTTCTTTTGGGAAGGAGAACATCCTGATCTTCTTCCACAGGTATTCCACTACTAGTCAACATAAAACACAGAAATAATCTGAAAACATTGCAATACTGAACATATTTTTCCAGGAAAAGGGAAGGGATCATGCGTCCTCCTGTTAAACAGAAAACCTCATAGCCTGACAGCAAAACATGCCTTTTGGTATTTAGGAATCTGGTCAGCTTCTTAATTAAGTGATCTGTAGCTTCTGCTTTTGCTTCAGCATCATTTTAAAGTAAAGCTGAATTGGGCTCTGGGTTTTAAACCATTAGAGAGTATTCATAGGTTTTTGTCTTCCTGACTCAGGGCTGCATAGGCTGTGTGGACAGGGGTAGTGTGTCCCAACAGCCTCCTCTATGGCTGGCTCCAGTCTGGTGATTCCTTCCTCAGCCAAAAGATGCTTTAGATCCAGACCTGGTGCAAAAAGAATTTTTCAAGACTGATGTTTGGAAAGTGTTTGCTTATTGTGTCTAAGTGCTTGTCTTCACTCATCCACTTTGATAAGTGTCAGTCACTAATGAGATAGTAAATACGAAAGTTAAGAAAAAATACAAAAACTTCTGTCATTCTCCATAAAGGACAAAACACTCCTTCTCATCTCTCCTGTTAGAAATGTTAATGGTAGGGAATATTGGTTAGTGTAGGAATAGTGTTTTCTCCAGCCCTCCTGCTTCTTTAGTAAGCTGGACATAGAATCAGGACCATTTTGCTGTGTATAAAATTGAAAACATTTTCCTTTCCTAAGTTTTGTATGATGTTTTATAATAATAATAATAATAATAATAATAATAATAATTGTTCCTGGCCTTTCACTTATTTTTGAAATACCTCTAGAAAAAAGATAAAAGACAAAATATGCTATAATTTATAATTTCAAGGTTGCTTAATTTTGCCACACTTATAAAATGAAGAATTCCTTGTATTAAATGTTCTCTAGAGCACAGCCAATAAAAACAAATGCATTGTTTATAGAGATGTTTACACAATGTGAGGTTATAAACTGGTTTAATGGGAGAGGAGAACATTGACATACTATGCATAAACTTCCTACCTCTGTCCACCCAGACTCAGCAGTGATCAGTGACTCATTCATACACCCAGCTAGGTCAGTTCTATGTTTTGTGGCTTTTTCTTTCTCAGAAAGAAATGTGCAGCCGCACTATTCCAGCAGAGGCCATTTTCCATCTTTTTATAACACGTTCTTATGTTAACAGTTTTATGTTATATAAGAAATGTCAGTGTGGCCTAAGAATGAGCTACATCATAGATAGGACTAGTTAGAAAATCGCTGTAGGGATTAGGGATCTGGAAATGGGCACATAGGATTGGATTACACAAGAATGCATTTACCTTAACTTCAGTGCTTGATGTCTTCTTCAAAAGCTTCCAAAATTCAGAAGATTTTTGGTCAAGGGTCCTTGTTTGCACATCTATACAACAAATGACCAAACATAGATGCACAAAGAATAGATACCTCAGAATATATTTAAGAACCTGGCTGATGGTGTTGAGGACCATAATCTAAATTCCAACTCCTGTCTGTTAGTCAAGAGAAGTGAAAAATAGTCAGAGCTTACTGAAGAGAGCATCAAGCAACAGTTACGGGTGTGAGACTACCCAAGGGCTCGATTATTTGGGATCTGCGAGCAGCTCTAAGTTTAGGTATTATTTATCACCGTTACATTGCTATTTTTGTCAATGAAGCAGGCAATGTGTTTGAAATAGAGAACACAGCTTTTTAAGGACCTAATATATGCATGAAAAAGCTTAGAGTTAATGAAAATAAATTAAAATATTGGTTTTTTAAGAGAGTATGCAATAAAAACCAATTTGAAGTAGTACTGTTGAGGTGGAAAGGAAGAACTTTCTCCATTTAAAAAGCAAACCTGAAGTGCTCAGTAGATGTCACATTGTACCAGGCTGGTGTAGATAAGTGCATTAGTCAAGTTATAATGGGCAGAGCAGGTTAGTTTTCACATGTTGCAGGGTCTTTAGGCCTCTAGGGAGACATCCAGTAATAGACTGTTACAAAATGTCATCTGACAGAAGATAGAAATGCTCCATGCCTGCGGAACCTGATGCACTACTCCTACCTGAGACATTCAGAAAACTACACAAAAGAAAATAAGGCAGAAGCAGAAGAAGCATAATAGAAATCAAGATGATGGTCTTGTCAAAATAGGTAATGAAGACAGTGCAGAAGATTTTGTTGATACTGGTGTGTGGAAAGGTTCAGCTATAACTTGTTAAAATCTGGTTATCAAAAGGGAGCACATATCACACAATTCATGACTGGCAGAAAACAAGGGGCCTGTTCCTCTGACAGTTGATCTACTCAGTATTTTTGTGTCTCACTCATGAGAGTACTCACAGCATGGAAAGGAATGTGCAGACCTATCTCAAAAGGTGTTTTTGGCAAAATGTGCCAAATTCCAAAGGGTGTTCAGCTATTTTGAATTGTGAAGTATGTGAAAGCAGCAGGTGGTCTAACACCACTCTGAGTGAAGAGGTCAGTGTCATAAAATCAATAACAGTAGATTACTGCTAGGAAGAAAAACTTGTAAGAAATCTTGGCCAGAGACACACATTTGAAACATCTATGGAGACTAAGCTATTTTCTTAGCCCCCTGAATGTTTGGTCTTGTTAATGCAGTAATCAACATCAAAAATCCTGCAATTTACCAGTGGATCACTTGGTGAATACCCACCTTAAGAGCTCTTAAGAGCTTTTCTTTACTAACAGAAATAATTTGTTGGCATATTGTTTTAAAGCAATAAAGGACTTCAGGGTAAATACAATCTGGCTGCTCAATATTGTTATTTGCTTAGTTGACTGCTTTCCTGACCACCTTTGAGAAGTTATATTTTTTAGAACACTTATATTTCTTTGAGAAATCTACAGAACTTAGCACTTTTTCTGTCAGAGGAGATAGCAGAGTATTTTGAGCAGGGGTTGTTGAATTTGTCAGTGCAATGAGGAACTCCTAGCGATGTGAAACTACGCAAGCTGAAATTTGATAGACTAAGGAAGGTACAATACAAATCCAAACTTATATAAGCTAGGACAGAATCTGTTATGACTTTCAGTAGTGGTAATGATGGAGCTGCAACCTCCATGTGAGGAAAACCCGGAACAACTCAGTACAGGAAACTTAACTGTTAAAAGAGAAGTAAGCAGGGAGTTTTAGAAGAAAAATTTTCCCACTCCTCTCCATTTCATATTACTTATCTTTCCACTTCCTGATGTTGGAGGAAGTAGGCTTGATGTGTCTGGTCTGCCTTAGTCAAGCAGTTTAACAGTAAACTGAATTTTTTGTTATGATGTGTATTCAGCTTTATTTTAGCCTTTTTGTGAGGCTGCTTCTCTCATAATGCAATGCCAGCCCTCCTTCATCTTAAAGGAAAGTGCATATATAACAAATCTAGTCTCATGAGGAACTTGCTCTAAGGGAAAAATGGTGAATTCAGGCTTCTGTAAGGCTCAAATATTTAAAAAAAAAACAGCTTTGAGTTTAACTGACTTGAATTAAGTGCTTTGTTTAAACAAAGAAAAGAGAAGCAGCTATTTAAAAATACTTCACGTTTACAAATGTGGAAATATGCAATGTTTCATTGTTTTGATTTTGTTAAATTTGTACTGGATTAGTAAACTGGAACTGGGACTTGATTACAATATATATCACATGTCTGATATTGATGGGTAATGTAGGCTCACCTATTTTGGAACTTTCACAGAATATTCATTAAATATATACATAGGTTCTTACACTGACAAGAAGAATTGTTTTCATAGAGGGGTCCTGGACTGTGGTTTTATACTTCATAGAGTTAATGCTTTCCTTTTTGAAGAGTTAATTTGTGGAGATTCTATATTGTTTGGGGTAATACTGCCAAGAACTTAGTACCTCAATTTTCTGTTTTTAAAATGTGTGTGTTGGGTTGAAGGAATTTCTCAAGCCAGAGAATATAAAAGTCCAGACATTATAGTTTCCTAGTTTTCACTGTGTCTGAGCTTTGTTTTTCATGATGACAGTTAATAAATCAAGGTTCATTATATGCTGTTTGCTGATTAGCACAGTTCTCTTCTGTTGATAAACAGTGAGAATTCCTTGTGTAAGTTCGTCTGACATAAGATTTTCTCAGACATTTCCATCAATAAATATGATCCCATTTTCCATAAAAAGTGAAGAATAACTTTGGACTGTGGCTCAGTTTATAGCAGCCATGTTGATGCATGCTTTCCTACCTCTAGGCCAGCGATAATAATTGCTAAGAGGAGGTTCTGGCTTTGGCTCAATTATAGTGTGCATTATCAAGGCCATTACAGGGAGGTTGTTCCTCCTTCTGCCATGAAGAACCTAAGCAACAATATAACCAATGACTAATGCAAGAGGACAATTACTGGTTTCATCAGCTGTCAGTTGAAGCCATATGGTCCAGACACTAGAGAGGTGCTAAGTGATGCGCCAGTAATTCAGATGCAGCTGAAACCTCTTTTACGGTATAACCTTCATGCAGGGAAGTTATACTTGTTTTACAATTAATCAACACATTCATTTGTGGTGGCGAATGACTTTTCATTCAGATGTGGCATGCGTGGCCAGCACCACCCCGACACTGCTTTTTAATAAAAAATTTTAGGGTTAGGGTTAGGGTAAGGAATAATATGTCAAGTTTTTCACTTTTGGTAATAAACTTATCCTAAAATATGCCTCTTTTTTATAGTGTGTATAGAATTTTAAAATCTGATTACTTTTTCATTTGAGAGAATATGAGAGTATAGCCTTTACAATTAATTAAAGCATAAATAAGAATAAATATGAGTCAGGTTAGACATTTTTCACCTGTTGATTTTGAAGACAAGACACAGTAGTGTGGTTTGAATGTTTTTGTATTCTTTGTGCCTGACAATGAAGTCCTTGATAGTTATCAGGGTAATAAAGATACATACTGCCTTGAAGATTATTAATTGCAAACCAGTAATTGCTGTAGAGAAAAGGGAACCAGTAGTAAAAGACACAGTTCTCATTGGCATAAGCAGTACAAGAGGAAATTTTTCATTTACTCTGTTAATTGAAAATGGTACTTAACAGCAAACCCAACTATATCCCAACTACTTTTGAATCTAATGTATCTTCTAATGGAAGATTTCCAGCGCAGTGCTTCAATGCAGTTTTTTTAATGCAATGGAAAAGAATTCTGTCTAGGTCCATGTTGTTTTATTCTATTTGCTTTTTCCCCCATGCATTTTCCCATCTCAAAGGCTATACACCAGCATATAGCTGGTGTGTGGGTTATGGTAAAACAGGATAAAGATCTCTTACTGTAGCAGCCAAATCCTACGGGGAGACTGAGCCCTACGGGGGGCTAAAATAAAATCCTTTCCTCTGCATTTAATAGAGAAATGGCAACATTTTCTTCAGCTGGCTCTTGCTGACACTCCCACCCCCCCTCTCCTTCCCCCTCAAAGCTTCACATGCAGCTGATCATTCTTATTTTGACTACAGCTTCCTACCACCTTCTCTATTAAAAATGGGAAAAATAAATCTTTCCGTCATAAGGCAGAGTACTTCTTAACCGCTTCCTGGGTGGAAAGCTGGCCACTAGTCCTGTGTTGTTCTGTACTTTTTGATTACTTATCAGTCTTCTTACTTACCACACTGAATCTATAGGGCAGCCACATCACTGATGGCTTGGAAGCTTAGTCTGCTGGTAAATGTGCCTTTGGGGAAGATAGTGTGATTGCTGAGCCTGGGAAAGGCTCTGAGTGTGTCTGGGGGAGTTATGAGAAGGGAAATTACTGAACAGGAAAGCTAAGGACCTTAATGTAACTTTAATGTATTGCATAGTTTCTGTGTGTAAATGTCTGGGCATCTTTTTTTTTGCATAGAGAATGCATAATTGTGACTTTGGCATTTGAATCATTTTCCCCTCAAGGAAGCCCTAAAGGTTAAAAGCTTGAGGGGGTTGGAAAATGTTTTTATTCTCTCTGATCTATTACTTAATGGTGTTTAAAGTGATACCACCCCACCAGTATTAAATATCATGAGAACAAAATTTAGTGGTTTTGAATTTGGGATTTTTTTTCCAATACATTCAGGAGATGTAAATAAGAAATGATAAAAACCAAATTCAATGCTGTCAACATTAAGTGTATTTTGCTTTAGGGGTGAATTTTTACACCTTGAAAAAAAAATCCCACCAAGGTGTTTCAAAAAATAAAGAAATTAAACGCATTTAATGTCTTCTTCATTCATCAAAGTGATTTTTGAAATATGAGATGGCCCAAATTAATCTCTGGTGTAAATCTATTGAATTTAGAAATGAGAGTGAAACAGGAAAAGGAAAACAAATGGTAAATCAACTATATTTTCATACTCCAACTTACAGTTGACTAATTTCTGTGTCCAAATTAATAAAACTGGAAATACAGGAAAAAATTGCTAGATTGGCTGAAAATTGTTCTGATTACAGTTAAAAACAAATCCATAGTAATTATGTGCATTGATCATCCAGGGGATTTTAAACTAGGGATAAAAAGATCAAATCTCAAACTTGTGTCAGGGGACATGTCTTTCTAGCATGAAAACTTTGGTTTTGCACGGGTATACATGCTTTTAAAGTTATGCGTCCACTTAGGAAGTATAATTCCAAGCTTGTGGGGTGGTAAAAACAAAATTCCCATTTCATTTCACTTGTGGAAGTGAAAATCCAAAAAATTTACTTGTGCCAGTGCAAACACCAAAACCGCTGAAACCTATTTTAGTGCAAAATAGCTGTTGACTTAAGTTCATCATAGATTTAGGACCTGAATCGGTACTTACTGATCACCATACCAGTTCTCTTTTTGAGTAATTCTCCAGAGTGAAAACTTTCACTTCCATCCTACTGGTCTCATTGACAACAAGACAGACCTAATGAGAAGTGTTTAGCTGTGATGGCTGCAAAAGGATTTCCTCTGATTGAAATTTTTATCTAGGTGTGACTATGCAACTAACTTCAGGCATGGAAATCATCCATGTAGTCTGGAACGACCTGATTACTCTTCATCTATTCTGACATGTTCCACTCTCTCACCACAACCAGCTCTCAGGATGCAGCCCTATTCAACCTTGAACCAGCATTAACCTTGGATTTTGCTTGTAACTTATTGGTCCACACATTGAAGTAAGACTGGCATCTTGCAGCACCTCCTCTGGCTGAATTAACTACCCTGCAATTAAAAGATGAAAATTATATTATTGTACAGCATGCATAATTCCTTTTCTGCTCCTGAAAATTACAGTGCTTCTAAAGGTGAATCTATGATGAAACCAGCCGAACAAGCCCAAATTTACTGAAAAAGCCCTCTGTGTGGTAGCTAGACACAGAACCTCTTCAAATTATTTGAGATCAATTTGTCGCTATGTTGTGCTTGCAGAAACACGCTTTCTTTTTTCTTTTCTTTTCTTTTCTTTTCTTTTCTTTTCTTTTCTTTTCTTTTCTTTTCTTTTCTTTTCTTTTCTTTTCTTTTCTTTTCTTTTCTTTTCTTTTTGTTTTCTTTCTTTTTTCTTTTTTCTTTTTTCTTTTTTCTTTTTTCTTTTTTCTTTTTTCTTTTTTCTTTTTTCTTTTTTCTTTTTTCTTTTTTCTTTT
>VZTX01012327.1:614435-690816 GCA_013400915.1 Pardalotus punctatus
CTTTTTTCTTCAGTAGTCTAAAAGCACCAGATTTTTTGTGAAGTTAGATCCAATGGGTCATGACCTTCAACTGAATTCTCAGCAGGATGGTTACTAAGGCAGTAACACTGGACAGATACTGATAGGCAAATTGGTGGAAAATCTTGAGGGTATTTAATGGGCTGCAGCACACTTCAATTAAAAACTTATCTGTGACTTACGATGGTGGCTTCATATTGGTTTGATTTGGGGATTTTCCCCCCACTTATATCTGACTCTCAGGTTTTTATCTTGAGCAAGTCTTCCCTGTTCCTGATCTGGCTGCCCAATTTAGTCCTTACACCTGACTCAGTTCATGCTTCTGTTCTAGTATCAATGTTTATTCTGCCTTTGACTCCTGTCCTGATTCCTGTGCCTGCTTTGTTTCCTGCCCTTCCTGCTCTTACTCCTTCTAAGTTCCTGCCTATTTTATTGGGTTTTTTTCCCCTCCTTTTTTTGGATCTGATCTTTAGACAACAGAGATGCCTCAACCCAAGATTGAAGACCAAGGAAATAACCTTTAAGAAGAACAAGTCCATATCCATATCTGTTTGATGTCTTGCCAGAGCAGGGAGAAGTGGATATGTTAGATGGTTCTGTGTGGTCTTTTGTGACCTGTTTTATTTGAACACAATCATATCCTTCTTACATCCTAGGGAGCTTAAAAAATGTCAGCAGTACTGGAGGGAACATCATACAGTGTGATGTGAGGCAGATGTAATTGTAAATGGGGTCAGCTCTGCTCCTGCATGTTAATCTCTTCCTGATATTCCTTTCAAATCTGCAGAATGACAACATGCTGGAGGAATTGAATAGTAGTTCACAGATAAAATATATTAAACTCCCATTACTAACAGTTCATTCAGTGGAAGTGAATATTGGGTTTGGATTCAGCAAAAAGCCCTGTAAAAAGCTGGGTGATCTGCTCTGACTCCCATTCCTCCAGTGCTTATGGCAGCTCATGAGCAGAAGGGAAAGTGTGCTGCTGCAGGTAGGCTTGAAGACAGCATTATTGAAGACCTCTTTAGAAGTACTAAATCTTCATAATAGCAAGTGCCTGAAGCTGCATAGGCTATTAAGACCTCACAAGTCACAAATAGTGCTATGTACTGGTCACTTCCCAGAAGAGCATAGAAAAGATGGAGGCACAAATTTGTTACTGTAAGAGCTCTGCCTTCATGTCCACTTGCTCAATTAGCATGTGAATCCTTGGAGAGCCAAGTCAGGGAACTCACCCTCAGGTGCCCTAGCTTTTCTCAGAGTGTTTCTTGGAGTTGTTTTAACATGGCACTCTGTCAAAACTTCATCCCATCTAGCTGACAGGTCTGAAATACAGTGCACCTAAAGAACAAAAATAAAAACTAAAGCTATGGACAGTGCAGAACAAACGATATTAAAATTAAAAAAATAAATTAAAAAAAAAGAAGAAAAAGGTATTCTCTCATCCATGTGCACATATATAAAGAGAATGGCTAAGTGCAGGGAACACAGTGGGGGACGTATAGTGTGTAATTAGTCATAAATAGCAACCATCTTTATCTCTTCTGAGAGATCAGACACTTTCACCTGACATGGATAAAATTCGTGCTTATGAGCGCAGCAAAACCTATGCCACCAGTATTGCTATGGTGCTGTATTATAGGTAAAGTTGCTGCATTCAAAGGCTTGATTAGAGGAGGGACAGGACTCTGACAAACATTTGGCAGCTCAAAATGTTTTGGAAAAACAATTTCCCTAGGTTTTCCCATGTCCTTAGAGGGTAGGAGGTAATTTTACTGCATATCTCAGATGAAGACTCTTGAAACAAAATGTAGTGCAACATGACAATTGCTACTGTAACAGACTTTGGCGTTACTGCTTTGAAAATAGCATTTAATGTTTGTGATTCTGAATAATTTAATTTATTGCAGACAGTGACTATTGGCATTCTGAAGCATGAACTTAGAAATTGCTTGAATCAGACATATAATTCAAACAACAGGAACTGGGATTGTTATCTTTGTTAGAACTGCAGAAGTAAGGTTGGGAGAAACAGCTTAGTGGGTCTAATCCTCAGAACCCTTTCTCTTGCCCCGTTTCTCAAGCAGATTATATGGTCTATGGCTTTAATGAGATAATCATAATTGTTCAAGTTTCTTTGTTGGGGTGATATTCAGTCTAAATGGTCTTTCAATTCCAATTACAGATATTAATACAACAGTTAAAGGTCAGAAAGTGCTTCAGGCTAGTGCTTTGTCTATCTTATATAGTAGCAACCAAAAAATTGCTCCACCAATTCCAATGAGAGGTGTTCAGACAATAGCTAAAGGTCAGGAGAAATGCTTCCATAGTATGAATTGAGTTAGAAAGACAAGCAGCTATAAATAACACTTAGTAATGTTTATATCCATTTAGTTTAAGTGATACAACTGCTTCATTGGAACATTTTGGATCATGGTAATTCCTCTTAAATAAAGAATCTTTACTCAGATTTAAGGGGAACAGATTGTCTTGCTCTCCTCTGAGTTACAACTTCCATGCAACTGGAGGTTCCTCTATCCACTTCTCCAACTCCTATCACTAATTGCATAAGCAAATCCTTCTGTTGCTGTATGCTCAAAAGGAGAGTAGGCAGCTGTCTATCTTGGTTTTTAATCTTTGAAAATTGAATATAAAGTAGGAAATAGATCAGAGAGCTGTTTCCCTTTATTTTTTAAAATACATTCTTATTTTAAATGTACAGCTCTTTTCTGTACAACTGCACTTAGGTTGGGGCAGTGATTGGATAGTGTCCTCACTCAGGTCTCACTAGCTGAAATCGCATTTGCTTTTTTCAGAGCCCAAAAACAGAACCGTGGTTGATCCTTTCCATAGCTGACCATACTTGTGAAGTGTGATTTGATTGATAGGTCTGGTGATGCTTTTACTACACAGATCTGCTTCAACCCAGTTTGGAGTTGCTGTTTTGTGAAGTCCCTTGGGACCACGGTTTGTCAATGTCTTCACACCATGAAGGAATTTGCTTCCCAGACACAAATTTTAGTTTACTGGGGTCTCTCTCTTACAGACACACAGGAGACATAGTAAGAATATAATTCTCATTGGTCGAGAGCTAAATAGTCCTTACTTGGACTCTACTGATTACAGTGCATACAGTTAAAATGTGTATTCCCTTCTCTTCTTGTTAAACCAATATGTCCTTGTCCTATTTTAAAACTTATACCAATTTTAGAAGTTGGAGGACAGTGCTAACAGCTCAGAGTGTTGTGATATGAGGCCCAGGGGCAGCAGTGCCATCATCCATGGATATCATACAGTTGAAATAGAAGTGACAGGATCTCCATGTCTGAGTTAGCAAAATGCTGATTAAACAATTCCAACTCCCTTATCCCTCTTGCAACTTCCCATTTCACAGCCAGTTAACTCCAGCAACTCTCTGGCTGTGGAGAGAATCTGTTCTCAAGTGCAATGGATAATTTTTTTAATATCCAGCCTTCTATACAACTTGTGGCTTGCAGAAGGCAATATAGTACTTCTGCAGAGGGTGACACTGGAAACAAAGTCTTCCTGCTGCAAGGCAGTTAAGCACGGTTTGAAAGGCTTCATAAACTTTGGGCACTGATTTAGGAACTTGAGTTTGTACTCAGACTACCCAACAGAGGAGGCAGGAACACCCACAAAATGACCTCAAGATTAATTTTACCTCTCTATAAACTCTGTGTTTTCTCAAGCAGTGCAATTTTACAAAGTAGGAACAATTTTGACTGGAGTAAAGATATTGACAGACAGTAGATCTACACCTTCTATGCTGTCTTAAATTATAACACATTACTCATTATGTGTGTCAGTTCCAGTACTTTCGTTCTCAGGAGTTCTTAATCAGCACAAGGTGAAAAGGAAAAAAAGAACTGCCCTTCAAAATTGTATATATTTTCTAAATTTAAATCACTGTTTCATCATTTTTTCTATGATTTCTGTTTTAAAACTGTTTTCCAATCAATAATTCTTCTAATTGGAAATATGTTTATAAATACACAGAACTAATTTCATGTAGTCATTTGCAACATCATAAGGATATCTAGGAAAGATTTTTATTTAGGTTTTCCACTCTTATGGATATAAAGGCAGGTCTTCAGAAAACCGTAATAAAAGTTCCTTTTATTTTATGACCACGGATTCAAAAAGATGAGGAAGACCTTACCACTGAGTCCTGAGGTTTACAGTGCACCCCCTTGCTTTCTAAATTCATTATGGACCTTAGGTGTGGCTAGGTCCAATCTTACTCCCAGATGTTGAAAACTCTTTATGTCCAATAGGTTTATCTATACCAAGTTTGTAATAATTAATATTGACGATCTACCTGGATTAGTAATGTTTCATTATTATTAATTCAACATTCTGTCAGTCACTTATGAAGGATCTGTTCCAAGTAAGGGACAGTTACCTGGAGTGCTATCTGTCTGCAATTCAGGGAATGCTCAAATTTGGCTCATCCTGGTGGTAATATTTATAGACTGAAGTAGTTGTCTACCAGCCAATAGTATAGATAAGATAGATGTCTTCATTTTAGCTCTGGTATCTTGTTCTGTATGTTGCTTATCTTGCATTCAGCTTGCAGATTCACCACAGGACATGAGGATTGTTCTCCTTTAGCATTTTGCTTTTTGTTTTTGTCTCTCTGGAGACTGGGACATGTCCCAGAGAGCAATGAAGAGCATGGAACTTTGTGAAAGGTCTGAAAAATCAAGACTGTCAGAAAGGAAAAATTGAGGGAATCAGTTACAAGTGGAAAAGTGCAGCATTGCATTTAATTTACACAGGACATTGATCATTGTACCGTTGCAAGTGGTATGTTAACTGTCTGGAGAGCTGCCAGTGTGGAAAATCTCATTCGCCTGACATGGGGTCAAAAGAAATTATACCTTATACACATTTGGAAATGAAGGAACATACCTGAAGAGACTTATTAGTAGAATGCCTGTCTCTTTACTCCCTGTTTCTGAACTGTACTTAGCTAAAGTGCAGACTGAAACTTACACCTGCCTGACACACAGATGGCGTTCACTCTATTTTTATTATTCTTGTATTTTTAAGCTGGAAATACTGTCTCTCACATGACAGTACTATAGTAGGTTTAGTGCTTTTCCATATTTAACAGAAGACCCTCCACAGATCTCAGTCCTAGTCTAGTCTAGTCTTATATTTTAAAGGATATTGGAATAATGTCAGTATTTTAGAGACTGGGATTTAAGTGCAATCCTTTTGATTGCAAAACATCTCTCTCTATTGGCAGAGTCAGTCATGGGACAAATATCTCCTGTACATTTAGAAAGGAATATTTCTAAATCTCTACTAACTCCATTTATTCCATCTCCTGATGGAATATTTCCTTATCATTTCATAAATTTTAGTCATTAAACGGAGCAATAAAATTACAGGCTTATTCTTGGAACCTATTAAGACTTATATGTGTATGCAGAGGTGGGTGAGTACAGAGATAACATTTCTTAGTACATCAAAAGTATTTATGCAGCATGTTCTTGTTCTTCTGAGCTCATGTGGTATCTGTTTGAATAACACATTCAGTGTGAAGAGAGATTGATTTGAGCTGCCAAGGATGGTGGTAAAGATCCTCCCAAAGAAATAATCTGTACATCTAAGCACCTGTGAAGTGTTTCACTTGTGTGGTAGCCACTGTTAGGGTGCAGGTTTCTTTTGTCCTCTGTACACACAACGAAAAAGAATAAAATAAGATTCTTTAATAATGGATATACTAATGACCTCTTACCCAGAAGTTCAGCCTTTCATTGGATATTTTTCTCCATTTCACCTAAAATTTACTATATAAGTGTTCCATAGACTTGCAATAGAAACAGTGTTGTTTTGATTTTATCCTAGTACAGATACTATCATTAGAAAAATTATTTGAATGTGACAGTAGAAAAAGGAAAATAGAAAAATACAGTTTACATTTGGAAATAACATACTGAATTAGTTATCATAGAACCAGGCAAATCTTTATTTTTTTGAGTCCATACTAAATAAAAAAAGGAGCAACACAGTGCAAAAGAAAAATTGCTGTGCACAATTGCCCTGTAATCCTGGGAAGTAAGTAAAGTTTACCTTCACCATTTGTTGAGATTCCATTTTGAAAGATGGGATGCTTTATGTCACAGTTTTTCCCTTGTAATTCCTCCTTAGAATAAGATATAAACCATGTCAGTCTTTAAAAGCAAAACAAAAAAAACTCTTTGAAGTCTAATGATTATATTAGTTTTTAAATTACTTTTTCTCAGTGATGTCATGCATTTTCATATAGAAGACACAAAATTATGAGGTGAATATGAACTAATTGATTGTTCCCAAAAGACAATGTCCTTGATTTGAAAGTTGTATGCAGCCGTCGCTCTGGTTTTAAAGCTGCCTTGGCATATAAGCAAGAAGGTACAATCAGTCAAATAAGCTGAGTGCAACAGCTCCTCGTTAAATAGGACATTTTTCTCTTTGACATCCAAAGTTTGCTGTGCTCTGGAGTGGAAGTTTATGATAACAGTGCATAACATGATGTTAAACCCAAAAGTTTTAATACTTTTAAGTTGTGACGGTGATGAAAGGTAGTCAGGTCTTCACATGCCTCCTCTTCCCCCCCCTCTCCATTGGCATTGTCTCTGATGTGCAATGTGGTTTGTCCTAAGTACTCCAGGTGGGAGCTGTAAGGTGACCAGGTGGGAATTGCAGGAGAAGCTGTCCGGATGATTGCATAATTAATACATTCCAGAGATGGGGGAGCTGTGATGATTACAATTGACTTTGGCACACCTTGGCCCACAAAAGCACATAAAATGCCACTGGAGACTGAGCCAACTGGGCCAACTGGTCTCCCAAGGCTGTAGGAAGCCTCCAAGTGGATCCCTCCACTGTTGCAGGGAGGCCTGTGGAGTAAGTGCAGCCCGAAGATGGGCAGTGCTTACCTTTGGACAGATGACTAGAACTGCTAAGATGCAGTCACATACGGAGATAAACTCCTAAAGAGGCTCCACATGTGCTCTACTGTTTTGAAATTGTGTATTCTGTAAAACCAAAGACTATAAACTTACATGTTTCTAACTAAACCTGTTTGTGTTAAAACCCTTCAGACTTGCTTACATTATATACTGCACTGGCAATATTTAAGATACTTTATTAGCAATAAATTAACCATAATAATTTGCATAATCAGTGTCATATTTCTCATGCCTGACCAGCAGTCTTCTCTCTACTACTTTTCTATATAAATCACAGAAGTTTTTTACTGTCTCCAAAGATGATCCCAATGGATGTGGGGTTTTTTTTGTTTGAAACTAGCACATAATCAGAGGATGGCAATCTTTGTAAGGTTTCTTTTGTACACCTCATTTGTTTTCAGCAGCCTGAATGCTGACTCAACTTGGTCAGAGACTGTTGGAAGGCAAGCCATGCACAGTCTCATTGCCTTTCACAGAAGTGCACCATGTAAACACAAGATTTAAATGTGTGCTTTTCCACAGTCAATTTCAGAACTCACTTCTTGACAGACCTTTTCCATAGGGGAAATGCTGATGGACAGTATCATAGAAATGGCAAGAAATTGATTTAGCTTTCAGGGCAATCTGAGTAATTTGGTCAGGGAGAAACTTAGAAACAGAAGTGAAATTCTGTATGATCATCCAGAAGCTTTTAAGGTGATATGTAATTTGGGAATGTGCGAGATGTGATAATTTCCTGTATAAAAAAAGGACATGCCTTTGAAGATTGATGAACTTGCACATATGCTGTCTGTGCATACAGGTTTGCAGCAGCAGCTCAGAAAGAAACAGGTAGGAGTTTGTGTTTTGTAGGAATTTATATTGTTTGGGGGCTTTTCTACAGTGAGAACTACATGTCATTTTAAGTACCTGAGACATTCTAATTATATAAAATAAACTGTTAAATTTTAAAATTGCTTTTAATGAATTTGGTAATATTTAAATTCAGTAACTTTTTCAGCTCCTCCTTGGAAAATACAAGGATTCTTTTCAAACTGGAAAATGTATCTGAAAAAAAATTACATCTGTCTTTTAGAAATTCTATTCCTACACACAACTAGGTGTTGTTCTGAAGTTCCTATGTACAAATGGATACAAATGTATCTGACAAAAAGGAAAAAAAATTGTCTTTAAATGTGGATTAAGCTATTTATATGAATATTTCATATAGGCAACCTAACATAATAAAAAGTGTCAAATAGAGGTTACATGATCTAATGCTGAACCATGATGGCATTCAGGACAGATGATTCCTAGCTTTGGCTCTTTCACTGACTTATCCTTGAGGAACTGAACTCAATTAATCTTCTGTCTTTTTTTCCCATTCTGTCTGTCCAACTTATTTAATCTATTTCACTAGGTATTACATACATGACAAACATTTAACCAGAAGGGTCTCCAGTCTTGACTGGGTCCTGTAGGTGCTGCTGTAACACCAAAAATTGTCACTGATAGAATGGACAATAGAGAATTTTTCACAGAAGTGAGTACTTTGTAGCTATAGTTCTGTGGATACAGTAGGCAGTCTTTGAACGCATGAATCATTCTTCCCTTATAGTGCCTTGTAAATCATAATGTATTTCACACTACAGTTCCAGTCCCCTGATTACTCTACCCTCTGAAGCACTGCATTCAGCATGTTAATTTAAAAAAGCAAAGCAAAACTGTGCAATAGAAGACTAGCACATCAGTCAACTTCTTTACTTTTCCTCATGTGAGAACCAAGTTCTGGATTAACCACATTGTTTAAAGCTAGATAGCCTTTTCATATGTTTTCATGAATCTCAGCAGGCTTTAACATTGTTCTGCACAGTAAAAACAAGTTAGTCCAAAAAAAAACCCGTAAAACCTAAAATTATGTATTGAAATGAGTTTCTTCTCATGAGACACAAACTACATAGAATAATTTTCATCATAGAAAACACCACTTGTCCTTGTTACTTTTTAATATGACAATATTTTTCTTCTTATAAAGGTATATATTTAAGTGCAGCAGTTGTGCTTCATTAAAATTCAAATGACAGTAGGTGGGCATCGATAGTACATAGTCAAAAGTCAAAAACTTCTGCAAATGCAGTCACTTGTTCAGCCTTGATTTTTCCTGCTTCTCCATGTGATTTTATCCTGGTTTGTAATGAAAATCTCACATTTTTTAAGTTACCATTTCTAAAATCTGTGTGTAGTCATAAGTCTGGTGTTTGTTCAAATTCAGAACACTAATTTTTTTAATATGTGTGAAAAGTTTCCAATAAAAAGCCTTGAAGAAGGGAAACCATGGTCCAGCAGTGCTGATGTTGGTCTATAGGGGAAAGGAATAATTTTGTCATGTGCAACTCATGTACTATACATGCAAATTTTAGTGACCAAAACTATTAATTTGATCTGTATCAAGATTAAACTGAGTTTAATTTTAAAAAGCAGAAAGCAAATCACACTTATTAACTTTTTCTCTTTGTAACAACTTTCATTATTAAATCTGTCTCAATTCTATATATGGAGGAGTGAAATCTCTAAAAATCTGAGCAAGTCTGCATAACTTGAAAATACCTCTGGATTTTGGAGGAGTTTTTTTGGGTGTCTATGGGATGTCCATTCAGACAATGAGATCTCAGGATTTTAGATGGGTTTAATTATAACTTGTGCTTGATAGGATATAAAGGATCTGCCATATTCCTTTTTTTGTACAGGTTCTCCCGTTCATCCCCAAATAGAAAATTCTTTGTATTTATATATTGTAAAAATACAGTGAAAGAGCACAGCAGGAACGGAGGAACTGAAGTGGTTTTCTTGAGGAAAAATGAGCAGGAAACAAACACACTCAAGGATGAGGTAAATTAATTTTCCCCATGTTTGAATAATTACAGAAAATTCAGTCTGACAGAAAGTTCACAACTTTAATATTGCACCATTACCTCACTATTTTGTCTTGAGGTTTCCCACGTTCCAGCAAGCAATTGCACATTACAACAAGCTGGTGTAATTAACTAGAAGAAAAAGACAGGAAGGCCATCCGATGTACCTACTTTAGTTACAGAAGTTTAAACAATCCTGAATGTGCTGTCAACATTGGGTGATTCCCTTCTGCTATCCTCACTGCTCTGTTAGAGAAATCTTCTTGGCTAAGAGCAGAGCTCACAGGAAAATGAAAGTACTTTGAACTCAAAAGGGAAAGCAGCAGCAAAAGAAATCAGAGCCGTAAATAAAACATACCCAGCAGTGAAAATGCATGTGTCGTATGTGGCACTGAATAGAATACCCTGCCGCAAATCTTTGCTCTGTGTAAAGATCTTTTCTTTTTTTCCTCCAATCCCTTCACTATTTCTGCTAGAGGCGAAAGTCTCAGTGGCGCATGTTCAGGAGGAGCAATCTCAGGTGTCCATTTCTAAGTACAAATGAATTTTTTGGGTTTGGAGTCTTAAGTCTAAACTTTTGACTTTGAAAAGTATAGAAACTTCTGGGTGGTTTTTTTTTCTGTTTTTTTTTGTTTGTTTTTTTTTTTTTTTACACTGAACGGAAGAATAAACATTAGTCTTTCTGGGACATCTTATTTAACAAGTGATTAGAGGTGGCAAGGTGTGGTATTTGTTTTACATTCTGATCTTATTTGACTGAGTGCATTTTACAGACCTCCAGTATCTGAGCAGTGGCCAGTTCACAGTCTTAATTTATGTTCAAAGCAAGCTGCATTGTAAAGGAGGAACTAAGAATCTAATACTACTCCTCTGTCATACAGGGACACTTAAACACAGGGACTAAAGGTTTAAAGAGATATTAAGACTCCAAGCCAGAGGCAAAAAAATGGATTTTTCCAAGTCCTGTGCAGAGATCTACAGACTTCTCAAAATCTGATGCTAAATATTTTTGCCCAAGATTTTGAGGCAGAATAGTAAACTTAATCATATTGAACTTCAAGTAAATAAAAAAAGCAAAATTACAAAACTTCATGTTATGCTAGATAGCAGACATTGGCTTAAAAGCTTGATAGGATGCTAACCTTGTCAGAAGATTGCTTTTAATGAAGGAGCAAATGAGAAAATATTAGAGGAAGATTTTTGAAGATGGTCAGGAGAAGTTCTTAACAAAATCCAAGATAAAATAATCAGTACTGGTGTATTTCCCATTCTCTGCAGGGAGAAATAAATAAATGGCTCTACCTTTTGCATAGACTGAATGTTGGAAGTTGAGAGGTGTGGAATTTTTTCCCCTTCCCTGTCCTTAGGTTACTAATGACTGGATACTTAAGGACCATTAACTTCTTTTGTAAGAGACAAAAGGGCTAGCTGGGCATGGGGAGGAAAGAGCAGCGGTGGTCATCAGGGACAACACTCGACCACCGCTACCAGGCAGGCAGCAGTGAGAACTGAGGACTGCGGACTCCTCAGCTACCAGTGGCAGAAAGTTCCTTCGGATCTGCGCTGCTTTGCTTCTCGTTGGTGAGTGAACTTTCGTCTGGGAAAGGGACGTCTCCTGGAGGGCGCATCCTCCTGGCTGTGCCGGCAGTTTCTGCAGCCGCCGCCCCGCGCTCTCCCTGTCGGAGCACTGCCATGGCTGGGGAGTCCCTGCCACCTTCTGCCGGCAAGCCCGGGTGGGCTCGTCTCTGCCGCCCCTGCTCGGAGTACCTGCACCACATGCGCTGCACGCCCGCTGCTGCCCTGCCCGTCCCGCTGCGGCGCCCGCCTGCCTCTCGGTGCCTCGCCATAACCCGCACCCCACAGAGCTGACCGCGCCACAGCGCCACCTGCAGCTGCGCGGGAGTCATCGCACCCGCCCTGCCTGGCCGGGAGCCCGACAGCGCCCCTGCCGGCTGTGACCGGAACTG
Source organism: Pardalotus punctatus (assembly GCA_013400915.1). NCBI lineage: Eukaryota > Metazoa > Chordata > Aves > Passeriformes > Pardalotidae > Pardalotus > Pardalotus punctatus. The sequence continues at coordinate 626,295 of VZTX01012327.1, forward strand.
CACCAAACGGGAAAAGCGCTTGGCAGCCCAGAGACTTCTGTCACTGCATCTTCTGGTTTTTGATTGTTTGTTTGTTATTGCCACTGTTGTTACTGATTGTTTGCCTTGCCATAGATACTAGTAAAAAACTGTTATTCCTTTCCCCATATCTTTGCCTGAAAGCCCTTGATTTCAAAGTTATAATAATTCGGAGGGAAGGGGGTTCACATTTGTGGGTTTTAAGGGAGGTTTACACCTTCCTTAGCAGACACCTGTCTTCAAACCAAGACACTGAACAAAAAAGAATAAATATGAAATAAAGATATCTTTCCTTACCTACAAGGGGAAGCATTCTGAGAAAGAGAGGTGGTTCTAATTCTGTTGTTTTATTTTGTTTTCCTTGAAATGTTAACAGGATTCTGGCATTGCTTTGCTTTACTTCAGCATTAGTCTGGAAAATATTGCTATGTGTCCACCTAGAACAGCAGTCTTAGTTTCCAAGTATAAAATAATGAAGTTTATTTAGGTGTCATCATTTTGAATGGCAGGACTTACAGTGTTTTACAGTTGCTGAAAAGAACTCAGTAAATGTTCTCTTTTGCTATGGAGATATCTTTTTTTTTTTTTTTTTCAGAGGAGGCTATAATTTACAGAGTGAATATATAACTCTGGGTTTAGACTGTAATTTCATGATGCACTCTTCAGACCATTTGACAAAAGCTTGGTGTTGTACCTTTGACATCCTGATTGTATTAAAAAGCATGACTTAAGGAAGCAAAAGAATACAAAAATCTTTTTGGTCTGTGACATGACATGACTGACAAATATTCTAAGGATAAAACCCTTTACACAAAATTACAAGGTTTTTAGCACCAGATTGGTGGGACTATAAAGATGAATTCTCTGTAGAATTTTCATAAGGAACCTGAATGGTTACTCCCACAGTGTTAGAAAAAAGTACACAATAAGCATGATCAATGCACTCTGTACTAAATGGGTTATCATAGAATCATCACAGACTGATTTGGGTTAAAAGGCACCCTAAATATTATCTAGTTCCAACCCCCCTGCCTGGCCTTATGAGTATTTGATGTGCTGCACAAGGAGAAACGTTTCTTGTCATTGAGTTCATAATTGGCTGGGGAAAGAAAACAAGGGGAACATATTGGAAAGTTTTGCTTGAACCATTTGGTTGAGCCTCATGTTAGATGATGCTGGTTAGCAGGAACACATCCACTGAAAGACAGGGCTTTGCCAGCTTTGCTGTTCGATTAATTTCTAAGTAACAAGTGCATCAATTTTCAGCAAGAATGAAATCACATAACATTTATTCAAAGTATATAGCAAGTTGGAATATTTTCTGTGTTTCAAATGGGTTTTTGTTGCATGGAGTTAGTATTTGGTAAGTTACAAAGATACTGAGAGGGAAGAACTTTAATGAGTTTTACTTCTTTAAAAGGTATTCTTGGTGCCAATTTCTTAGTTACATCAGTCAACACCAGGATTAGGGTAAATGTTGTCACTATTGGGTTTTCTCTAACATGGATGTTAGATACAGACTTTATACCTGGAATGACAGCTCCTTGACTGACTCATAAAGTTAAGGTTGCAAACAGAAGTGCTGTCTCCAGCTCTTCTCCCTTCAACTTTTAAAGCACAGAACCCTTGATTTTTCTCCAATTTTTATCTTCTTCCTCCTTTTCACTCATTAGCAGTGATTTCCTCTTGGTAACAATACAAAATTGATGAAGTATGGACCACCTTTACTGTCTAGAATGGCAATTATAGAGCAGAAAAAGTCCAAATGTCTATTAGTTATGACTTCCCTGCTAATGACTACAATTTCCTAGTGTAACTCTTCTTCCAAAAGACTTAGAAAAAAAGACAAATTAAATGCTGGCTGTCAAACATTATTTTATGATCCTCTGCTTTAAGTCACATTACTTCTATGAATCTTTCACAAGAGTTTGAGGCAAGTGAGTGCCACCCACAAGGTGAACTTCTGATCAAACCACTGCAGTGTTGTCAGTGCCACCTCAGAGTCTCACTTCTGCAGCTGCTCTGTTGATTCACCACCAGCAATATGATGTGGATTAGACTGTGGATCCAGGTGGTTAGTTATTTTTCTAGACTCAGCTGACAAGGACTGCTGCATGCTATATTTCCCAAGAAGAACAGCTTTGTACAGGGTGAATAGTGAGCTCTACCACATTGCCTATATACCTCTGTGCAACTCTATATTTTTCCATCAAAGTTCTTTAGCAGTGTTCAAATCCAGTCTTTACACATGTAAAGCTCTCCATTTGGTTAGTGAGATGCTTATTTGACTCTAGAAGTTTTGGTTACATTTTTAAAATAACGATTCTGCAGAAATCCTGATAGAGTAAGAGATGGTACAGAATGCAGTGCTTTGCTGATCACAGTGCCTGTTTATGTGCAGAATAAAGAAATCATCCCTTTGTCTGTAATAAAAGCACCCTGATTCAAGGAGTTCTGAATAGGTGATACATAATGATAAATCTTACATAGCAGAAAAGTAGATTTTTATGGATGATAAACACTGAAACAGAGGGCAGGAGTATAACACAATTTATATAAAGTTGCATCTCTTTCAGGGTTTGACTATACTCCTCTCAATTTGTTTAGCTTCCCCAAAATATGATGCCTATTAATCACAAATATGGGTTTCAAGCCAACATCCCCCCATAAAACCTGCTTTCTTCCATAACAGCAGACTTGAAGTCACTACATGGTGATAATATTTCACTGTGTCAATACAGCAAACATAACCAAACAGTGAGATGAATCATGCAAGGTACTGGTCATTTCACCTTAAACTTGCGCAGCACAGTGGTGCTTTATCCAACTCTCCAGACTGAAGTACTCACCTACTTACATTTGTGCCTTGCCTGCATATTCTGCTGGGTTGGAAGGTTCAGTGCCATCTTTAGACTAAATGCTCCAGAAACAGTGAACTAATTATTAAAATGCCAGAGGAGGAGTTTTAAGAAAATAAATGTGTAATTTTTCCTGATTTGTGTTTATTCACTAACCCCTTGCCAAGCAAGGAGAAAGATGGGAAAGTAGGAGAAAGAAAGAAATAATATGTGGTTATCAGGATCTTTTCTTTTAAGATTTCATTTCATACAAAAATCAAAGACTGCTAAAATAAAATTTATACCACTTTGTAAAATTATGATGAATTTCAAATAAGAAATATTACCATAAACAAAACTTATGAAAGAAGTCAAGAGGTTTTTAGGGGCTTTTTTTGGTGTAAAAGATTTCTTCTCTTAAACAGTTTTTTAAAAGCCATTCCCATTCTCCATAAATGATAGTGGATTTTAAAATCTATATTTTTCTTGTGTTATGAAATATATTTCTGTTGTACATGTGGATGTGACAGATGGAATTTCTTTCACTTGTTTTTTTTTAGCTGATTGTGGAATTTTTACTGTGTTTTCCTAAATAAGTTGAGTCTTCCACCTTTTGAAACAAAGGTGGATTAGACTCACAATCTGAAAGGGTTTGTCTTTGCTATTGAAGAAAAGAGAATCCTAGAGCTCTTGCTATCTTCAGTACTGCATACTCAGACTGACTGGTACACGCAGAACAGACTCCTTCTAGAATGGATTAGTTTATTCACACCACTCTGAATTTGTGCAGCTGTCCCCAAGTCTGAATTTTGAGAGTGGGGGGGTAGGGGATGAGGCAGGGAGGGATGTTTTGAGTTTGAAATGTCCTGAATGGTTTTAAGATTGTGTTGCAGCTCACAACAGTGGTATTTTTGTACCACAAAATTGCAGGTGTGTGTTGTATGAGGTCTGTAAAGCCTTTTGAGGTACTGTAATAAGATAGCAAAGTGCCAAAACTGAAGTAGGCGATTGTCTGTTATTTTTTGATAGTGCTTTCAGGAATATATATTTTCCAAGTTGTGCCTGGACAATACCTGTTCTGGAGAGAGCTAGTTGGGATGGTTGAAAAAAAACCAGCTAAATAACTTAGTTAATCAGGAAGACAATAACTGAGTCAATCCCATTTTATTTTTGAGCATTTCAAATATACCCTGTGAGACACCTCGTGCAGAGAGCTTATGGTAAGGGCAGAGGTCATGAGACATAAGAATTAAAATCCATTGCATGCCAAGTCAAATTTCACAAGAAATGGAAAGATAATACTGCTCCTAAAGACTCAGAGAGGACTTTGTAGAGTTTGTTGCAGCCAGGAATCTACTAAAACATCGGTGATTGGACACAAGTGTAAGAAAAGCAAGGGATAATATTGGGAAATACAGGAGGCAGGGAGGAGATGGCACACATCTCTACCCCCTACACCCCCATTTTCTCTCACTTAAACTTTCTTTTCCCAAATAAAAAGAATAATAATTTCTATTTATGGAATAATAAAACCAGAATGCAGCACAATACAGGCTTTTGTAAAGAAAGTTGACTCCATCCCAGACAGACTCAATGTGAAAGGGAGGTTGTTAAAGCCTGGTTTTGACAAGCTCCTTCAGGTAAGCCAGTAAGGATTAGTAACAGCACTGTTTAACATAAAATTATGATGAGTCTGAAGTGTCAATATGTATTTTCAACATCAAAAATTGCTGTTAGGTCTATGCCTGAACATGATTTGGTTGAAAGAACTGGCAGACTCCTTTTTGGCTCAACAGGAGCGTGTTCAGATATTCTATACAGAATAATAAGAATGATAAAAATGTCAACAATGTTTTGCAACTGCATATAACTGTGAGGAAGAAATAAATCAAATAGGCACTTAAAGAATTTACACTATTTTTTTCTTAAAAAAAAACCAACTGGTAAACTGAAGGTTATGAATCTATCTTTCTTTTGGTCCCAATTTATAGTTTTGCCTGTAGCCTTATGCGGAAAACCTAAAAATCATGAAAACTCTGAAAAATATAAGTACATGAATATCAGGTAATTGTGTCACAAATTATCTGGTTATTCTCAGTTAGGATATAATACTGTGTAAACAAAAATCTAGTGGAAGGATAGTACTCTGATTACATTTTCATATTATGGACCTAGAGTAAAATTGCTTCAGAATTGAAATTGTTGCATGTGAGGATTTTCAAAGCTGATTGTGACATCTAGACTCACAATGCCACTTAGAACTAAGGAGAAAAACTGTCTTAGTTTGAAGACAGGTGTTTGCTAAGGAAGGTGGGAACCTCCCTAAGAACCAGCAAACGTGAACTCCCTTCCCTCCGAATTATTATAACTTTGAAATCAAGGGCTTTCAGGCAAAGATACAGGGAAAAGCAATAACAGTTTTTTACTAGTATCTATGGCAATGCAAACAATCAGTAACAACAGTGGCAATAACAAACAAACAATCAAAAACCAGAAGATGCAGTGACAGAAGTCTCTGGGCTGCCAAGCGCTTTTCCCGTTTGGTGCAGTTCCGGTCACAGCCGGCAGGGGCGCTGTCGGGCTCCCGGCCGGGCAGGGCGGGTGCGATGACTCCCGCGCAGCTGCAGGTGGCGCTGTGGCGCGGTCAGCTCTGTGGGGTGCGGGTTATGGCGAGGCACCGAGAGGCAGGCGGGCGCCGCAGCGGGACGGGCAGGGCAGCAGCGGGCGTGCAGCGCATGTGGTGCAGGTACTCCGAGCAGGGGCGGCAGAGACGAGCCCACCCGGGCTTGCCGGCAGAAGGTGGCAGGGACTCCCCAGCCATGGCAGTGCTCCGACAGGGAGAGCGCGGGGCGGCGGCTGCAGAAACTGCCGGCACAGCCAGGAGGATGCGCCNTAGCAAAGATGCTTATTTAACTTTGAAAACGACATTTAGGCTTAAATTGACACAAGGATAAAAACAACAGTAGGGCTGTGACAAGGTTTTCTTGCTTTTGCATCCTCTGCTTTTTATCTTGAAATTAAGTAGTACGTGTCCCTGCTCCTCTACTGTTTATGAAGTATTTTATATATTTATTTTCAAATTAAAAAGAAAGAAAAAGTCTGAAAAGGGATGAAGATACTTAGTGCCAAACTTGGGCAGTTATTTAGACTGCCCTCCCCTCAGCACTGAAATGCCACTAATTTAGACTTCAGAAACCTAGTTTTCACTGCTTTAAAAATTAGCAGATGGAAAATTTATCTACAGTGTGCTCTATGTTAGAAATTCCTTGATAAGTATGTTTTGTTTATCCTTTGTTGTAGAAAGTATTAAAACTTGCTGATGCAATACATTAGAAACATCATAATAAAGTCCTTGCTTTGGGGAAATTTCTCTGGGAACCATAATATTTCTAAGAAGCTAAATTTATGGTTATTTTATGGCATGAAGAGAGAAAATGAGCTCTCGGCTCCTTTGAAACCAGTATCTTGTCAAGAAATTTTTACCGATTTGAGTATGCTTTGTGTGTTATGATTTAGCTGCTGAATTTACTTATGATACCTTTTTGCAAAAAATATCAAGTCGAAAATTTTGTGCTCTTGGTGCAGAATAGTCATTTTGATTACTCATGTTACTTTATGTTATCCGCAATTTTATCTCTAGAGCCACTACTGTGAAAAAGCACTTTGAGAAGCAGAAAGCTCCATATCGGTAATCATAAGTAAAGAGCAAAACTACTTCATAGGGGTGTAGAAATGGTCAAATTTAGGCTGTGTGTTTGCTGGGTTGCAGGGATTTCTCACACAGTCAAACACATGTAATTGTATGACAGGGGGCAGTGAAGGGTGCTGCAGATGGGTGGGCAGACAAACTGCATCTCTTGTAAGAGATCTCTCTGTGACCTTCAAGTGAGGGCTGTCTGAGCAGGAGAGAAGGCTTGTCTCTCAGGATCCATCCTTTAATGAATCTTTCTGTGTCCCCTAACCATGGATGAAGGTGCTGTGTAAAATGTCATGATGGCTATGCCAGGAAAACTGCACTTAGTACACTTTACTGCAGCTTTAAAGCTCAATCATGGCTGACTTTTGGCAGTTCTGAATTGTTAGGATATGACTGTTCAAGGTGCTGGTCTAATATCTAGCCAGGCTATTGGGGCAGTTACCATACCTCATCTATTCTTTCTTTCAAATTCTTTGTAGCTTTGGTCACATTATTTTTAAAGTTTTCACTGCTGTCATAATGGAAGAAATTAATCAAAATTCATGACACTGAGGTTCTGAAGAAAAAGACAGTATCTTCAAAAAAGTACCAGTGGACCACGTGTATGGCTTTTGGCAGCATTCCCAGCACTAATTTTTAATATGTAGTATAACATTAGGTTTCGTTCAGTTCCAGGTTAAAACTTAAGTGGACCAATTTAGCAGATGTGTGCAGCGATGGAAGGTATCCGAGTTTATGATTCAAACTTTAGTATTCATTCTTTTCAAAGAGCTGAACATTCTAAAATTCACAGCCTTTTAAAAATGTGTCTTGAATGGGAGAAGAATGGAGAAGGAAGTGTGGTACTGTTCAGTTCTTTGTGAGTCTTTTTATAATGGACCTAATATGTAAGAGAAGCAGAAAGTATTTTCTCTTCCTTCTTTCTCCACATTGCGTAGCTCTGTCTTACCTTAAAGCACATCTTCTAAATTGTTCTCATTGGTTTAGACTAATTATCTTTCATTTTCATGAAGGCACATCGATACTGACTAAACAAAGCCTTTCAGATGACCGATTAAAACCCTATCATCCCAATGTTCTCCAGGTTCTGTCTGAGAGAGCTCTACCTGCTGCTGTTCCATCCTGCGCAAGTAATCCCAAACAAATCAGTGGATCTATTTTCTTAAGTAAGGGGTCTGTATCTTAGATTTCCATCTAAAATCAGTGCATGACATTTATCTAGGGCTTTACTTTTTGAGTACCTCTCCTAGCAGATTGAGATGCTTTTAGGACTATGTACTTGCATTACGCAAGAGGATGCTGCTAAACATGTTCTTCTGTAACATGCTTTGCCATATTTTGTGGGCTAGTCAGCAGTCCTTTGAGAAACTATGTGATAAAACCCCATGCAGCTATGCTAGGCCCACTTCTTCCTCTGCTTGTAACTTTTTCCACTTTCTTATCCTTTTCATGTCTTTGGACCATAGAATTTTCAGGGCAGAGACTGTTTGTGGTTATTTCAGATATATTTCTCAGTCCATAAGACTGGATACTCATTTGTGGATAAAAGGAGCAAATGTTTTTTCCCCACATCTCAGGCATGTTGGACCTAACAACAAACTGGAATACTAGTAACTGGGCTTTGGAAAGAGCTGAACAAGTTCCTCGGGGTACATTTGAAGTGCCTTTACACCTCAGTGCAGAAAACTCTGTTCTGAAATATTTTCTGCAATGAAAAAGTAATCATTACAGTAAAAATCAATAAAAATGAAAATGCAACTTTAAGGAAAAGTAATGTAAATATATTGCGACTTATATTGCTTATGTGTTTGTCTAACACTTTTGTATTAGATAATAAATTTGTCTCTGTTATAAGAGATATCTATAATTCCTGTATATAATATTCCTGTACAATGTATGAAGAGATATTTCATTAGAATTTGTGCATATTTTTAAAGAAATTACCTATAAATGAAAATACCCATGGTAATAAAAAAATTTTTCTTAGTTTCAAAACATTAGAACAAGTGTCTGTTGAACAGAAGATTCATTTGGAAAGCTTCAGGAAAAAAACATTTTAGTTAAATTAATGGAGGATTGGGAAATAGTGTGTTAAAAGTGGGTGAAAATTATTAGTAATTTGAAAGTGAAAACATTTGTCTACTCAGTGCTCTGTTCTCTGCTTTCTGTTTCATTTTCAGATTTTCACAATTTTTTCAGTTTGCTTTCAGCTCTCAGTGTTATCTGTTGAGGTGGCTATAGAAATGGAAAAGAAGAATGCTTTTTGCCCCTGGTTAGCCATAAGAAGTCATAATGCTATATCATTCCAAGAGCTGCGTGTATGTAGGCAATGAGTGTACAGTGAACCCATTTTGTTATTAATCATTTGCTGGAGCAAACACACTGCTACAGCAAGGGCTATTCAGAGGCATAAACTACATAATATTTATTATAATAAATCAATCTGTAGCAGATACCCTAAGGGATCCCAAATCATTGGAGGAGATCCAAAAGATTCCAAAGAAGATATCTTACAAATCTATGGACAACTGAAAATAAGGGGGAAAAAAGCCATTTGTGCCAAATATGTGAGACATATATAGAGAGATGATTTATGTTGGCAACCCATCATGGTATGTATGTTCATGGATGGAATCCATTTCTCATTTAAAAGGTTTTTTAAATCTGTGATGGACTATGGCAAGCAAAGGCATATTTGAGTTTCAGCTAGTAGCAAAAGAAAGCCATTCAGTTATTTGATTAACTATATCGTTAATGCGTCTGAAAAGTTGCATAGCATGTCTATTGGAATAAACAATTTTAAGCAAAAATTGCACATAAAACCAACTGACATAATATCAAAAGAAGTGTATAATGTGCTTATGTAGCTTAAGCTGTAGTTTTTCCCCTATCTTAGGTGGAAAGGTCTGAAGCACACAAACTGATTAATCTCCTTCGTTGTCATTTTTACTTAATACTTGTACACTCACAAGCACACATGGAAATTATTTCAAATGATGGCTGTTAAAGCTAAAAAATCACTTATTTATAAGTCAGGAAATGACAGAGTTAAATAAGGTTTCCTATGTATTGTATCTTTCCACCTTGTTCAGGTTGTTTATGGAACAGACTTTTATAATATGGTGCCATAGCCTCTTTTCTCTTATCTCTTTAGCCAGGTTCTTATTCATTTGTTTTCTTTCCTCACGGACTCTCTAGACTGCAACATTCCTGTTAAAGTTCCCTCCCTGAATTCTCATCCCATCCACCTAATCCAATTTATTTCTTTCATTCTCATGTTTCCAATTTGCTCTTATTTCCTTATCCCTTCCATTACTCTTCCTGCACAATTTTCTCTGTCTACTTCCTTTACATTGTCATAGTTGCTCAAGGTATTTATCTCTTCCTGTGTTGTACCAGCCCTGTGACAGAGTCTATGCCATTTTGATCTGATTACCAACCTCAGCTCCTTGTTGTACTTTCTCCAGTTTGTCTTCTACCAGCTAAATACCAGGATCTCATCTCTACTTTTCAGTCTTTGCCTCCCTTCCACATGAATCTTAGTCTCTGTGTAATCTTTGTTCCAGTCTACTTCCCTCTCCTGAGCTGCCCATTATACTCCCTGGATTTAAACATAAAGCTGAATACTTGTACTCAACTCTGCTTCCAAAATCAGCTCTAGACAAATATCTGTTACAGGGCACAGCCAGCCTTTTTTTTTTACACTGGGTTGGAAATATGTAATCTCTCTGTAAAGGAGGCCCCTGAATATTATCCTGATCAAGCCTGAGAACATTGGTATAGTCAAGTATCTTCAGTAATGATGGAATTATTTTAGACTTCATCCACTAAAATGCAATAAATACATATTTTGAACATGGACAAACTCTGTTTTATTTCCTCAAATATCTAAAGTTATCTAAATTTGTGGACACATTCACAGGACCAGCAAAGGCACTTCTACAGGATCACTAGTGTACAAGCCATTTATTCTTTCAATTATTTTCACTGCTGTTAGGACAAGAGCTCTAAATGTTTTCAGAAATGTGAGACATGTCAGCCAAATGGGACAGCTGGGGCATCAGCAACTCTGCCATTCATAACACCTTTTTAACATGACTTGATTTGCTGATCCGTGCTAGGTCTGTACTCTAGGCAGATCCAGATACAGAGACTTTAACTGAGCAAGTTTTGCCAGATACTTTATGATCCACAACTAGGCTTGCTGATTGTTTTTGTTGTTGCTGCTGTGGTTGGTTGATTGCTTGCCTGGGATTTCTTGTTATTTTGGGTTGGGTTGGGTTGGGTTTTGTATTTCACATCACAAATGGAAGGCCTAGATAGCATTGGCTTCAGTGAACCTGTCTTGATATTTTCTGTTTTAAAATCCTGTATCTACCTTATTGTGTCCTGCTTCATTTAAACTATTCAAATTAAAGATGCCCATGTGCCAAAAATTTTTCTAGGTACTTTTAACCAAACCAATTTAGCTGTTTATGAGACTGGGGGAAAGGAGAAGGACTGTGGTAGCACATTAAACACACGTATTGCTTCTTTTGTTGGAGAGCAGAAACACACTCTGCTTTGGAGGAATTTGAGTGGTGCAGGGAATGGGAAAGAATGGCCCTGGTGTCAGAGATGTGGGAGTGCTTTTTCAATGAAAATTTGCCTAGATGTAGCTACACACTCAATGAGAGAGTAAAATCTCAATATGTCAGAGCCTATATTCTCCAGTCCATCCTTGTTTCTGCTTGAAAAATAGACTGTCCACCTCCAGTACTTCCCACCAGAGTGACCATCTACAGTCCAGGACTGCATGGGCTGAATAGGCCTTGGCCTGTAATGGAGCTTTATTGTCAGGAATTGCCTTATCACCTGCCATTAAAATTAGTACAGAGTTTTGTGATACAGGTGTGGCAATACCAGTTTAATACATTCCAGTCCCTTCAGGAGCAATTGCTCTTCATTCGTGCTCCTCTTTAGTGAGCAGGTGAGGATCTATGTTGCCTAATCTCCTGTTTTTGAACACAGATGAGTTCAGTTATGTCATTCAGAGTGTGATGCCATAACTGCCATTATATTTGTTAGGAAAAGTCAGGAGGTTTTATGCTCCCTCCATCCAGCCAGAGGTTTAAGGATTGGAATTCTTTAATGATTCTGCCACAGCAGCTTCTATATCATAAAAATCATGCACACAGATTAGGGAGTCTGTGGCCTGTACTGTCAGTGTTTTTCCAGCTGGTACCCAGGCAGCAAGGAGGAAATTGCTTGTGTCAAAGGTAGACAGGTGAAGAATGAGCTACTTAAAGAGGGACAGGTTCTGTGAAAAAAATGAACTGAGGAAAAAATATTTCCCCTGGACTTCTTGAATGGTTCAGGAGGAACAGAATGTCATGCAGTGAGGTATCACCATCAGCACAGGGACCTCAGGCTGAAGCCATAATTTTAGTTTTTCTTCTTTTCAATGTTAGACCTTGAAATCTTTTTTTTCTTTTGTGTGTGTGTGTGTAATACATACTTTCAGTTCAATTATTTCTATAAAGATTTTGAGTTATCAATATTTTCTGAGAAATACATAGGAAAGAATGATCATAAATGAAACCAAATTCACATGACAGTTATACAACAGAGATGCCTTAGGAATCACTTGACTTACACTAGACACAGAGTTTATTTCATGAAAATTGTAGTCAGTATCATATATCAAAATAGGTAACTGCAGGTTGATGTCTGAGCAGATGCTTTCAAATTGAGAGATGCACTTACTGTGGTGAAAATGTGAGCAGCATATCTTTCTGATTTGCCATCCTCTTTCAGGTTCTCATGTCTTCCTGACTCATCTTCTCTGTCTATTCCTCCCATAGTTTTCTAATCCATCATAAAAATGTGGTTTTTGCAGCTACATCTTGTAATATGAACAGTACCTGCAAATATTTTCAGTCACCTGTAGGGTGCCTCATCTCTGGAAGGGATTCTAAAATCCCATATTAAAACTTATATCCTTCAACAATAGCATCATTTTTGTTTGGGAGTCCTTTTTATGGCACATCCTCTTTTTTTATGTGGCTCATTATACATAATTTGAACATCACTTTTAAGAACTGCCATATGGTGTCAATAAATAAGTCTTTAGAGGCTTTCACTTATCTTCTAAATATGGTTCAATAGTGGCTAATTAAATCAATATATTAAAAAACTCCACAGCCTATACAAATCAAGCACCTTGAACTGATGATTTTAATATTTAGATCCTGCCTTATTAAGAACTCCTTGAAGATGTATCCTTCAAGAGAGAAAATGAGCTATTTCCCCATCCCTTAGCTTTTATTTTATATTGCACTACACTGTTTTTATTGTATAATGAATTGTATAGCATATTGGTAGTTTTATTTTTTGCATTTCTCCATGTTTCCAGTCTTAACTGGGGTCCCAGCAAAAGCTTCAGTTACTTGCCCTTGCAGCAAAAAGAGAATTGAAGATTGTAAAAGAGATGTCCTCTTCATTCTCTTCTCTCCTCTGCTTCATTGTGAGGTAATTTTGTGAGCACTGCATTCTAATATTAAATTGGATAGCATCTCATCATCTAAGGGAATGATGGCAATGGCTGATTCAACTCTATTCTCATCTCAGACATAATTTGTATCCATATGTCTGGCACAGAATGTATTCAGTGGAGTAACTCAGAACTTGGCCTTGACTAAATCTCTAGTTGTTCAAAGAGCACTTTGATCTCTCATAGTAGAGGTTAAGCTAAGGTCACCTGTGTCTGTCTTAACAAGAATTAGATTTTAAATGGGTAATCATCAGGACATAAAGTCTGTATATCTCAGAGGCCTGCCTGGAATGCTTTACAGCTGATAGACTAACCATCCTACTCCTCCTCAGTTCCCGGGAACACAACTTGCTCTTTTGACTGTTTGGAGAATACAAGACTTGCAGCCCTTTTACGTTCCAAAACATCCTGGATTCACTCTCCGGTGTTGCTGCCTTAAATATTTGTTAGACACTCTTGTTTGTCTAGATAGAAAAAAAACAACCAACCCATAAACATTAAGTTCAAAGCTTCTGTTTTTCTCTTTTAGACATAACTGCTCTTTGCCCCTCTGATGCCTCTCAAAGACTGATTTACATGGTTGTGTATCAGTAGTGTGCTACAAACAGCCATCCTTCACCTTCGTGACAAGATAGGCTTGATAATACCAGAACCGATCCTCTCTGTGCACTCTGATATGCAATCTAAAAACTGCAATTAGATACACAGGTGCTTGCTCCACAGTCCTTTTCTTCCCACAGGCAGCCTTCAGCATTCTAGAGAGCCCTTTTGGATATTGTGTGCAAGGGTAGGAAAAGAAAATTTAACAAGCAAGGCAACTTTCAAGGCTCTGCATAAATCTGTTTCAGTATTGATATTCAAGCAGAGACTGAAATGGCTTCTTAGAACAGTGATTTCCAAAGCAGGGTGTGTGCATTTCAGGGACTGTGCAGGACAGTCTACTCGGATGTGGGAAGAAAGTATTTTGAAACATATTTTATTATATTTCTAAAAAACTGTGTGGTATTTATTTTGTCTTTATCTCAGGCTTTTAAATTTTATTAATGATTTTAATATACGTAATACATAAGCACAGTAATGCTTGTGTATGGCTTATGAATAAATATAGATAAATATATGTAGGTGATACACACTCAAAAAGTTTTTACTGATAGGCTTGAATGATGAAAAAAATTTGGAGGTGCTATCTTTTCCAATATAAAAGTATCGGTAAACAGTTAACTGACTATAGAAGCTATATTAAAAAATAAACATGTTTTAGCATTTATTTTCCACAACAGAAGGAAATATTTCTCTAGTAATTTTTTCAAAATCATGGTATTTATTAGAATGTTTAAAAATGTGTTACCAAAATGGTGACTTTAACAGAAGAACAAGAGGTAAAGCAGTAAAGCAAAAATGGACAAAAGAAGGAGACAACTATTTATTCAAGAACATTTTCTTCAATAAGAAAAATACTCAGTTTCAGCCATTCCTAGGAAGGAGAGGTGCAAGAGACAAGCTGACAAAACAGAAGCAATATCAGCTAGTGGCAATTCTCTGAGAGAGTGATTTGAAAAGAAGGGGAAGTCCAAGACAAGTGAATTTAGAGATGAATTTTATAAATCCTTTGGAAGATGGAAAATATTCCTGGAGAGGCAAAACACTGTTTCTGAAAAAGGACCTCCCTTATCTTCTTCTTGATTATGGTATTCATATAGGCTCCAAAAATATAAACTCACTCTGAATAAAGTGTTTTCAATTTTTTAGTTGCCTAGAAGATGGCAAAAAAATGATCAGAAAACAAGTATTGTTTGCACAGATTTCAAGGAGACTTAGAGTCTGGACAGCAATACAATAATCTGAAGTGCCTAGTAACAGTTTTTGAATAAGAAATGGTGTGTTTGTGGTTCAGAAGTAAGTGCATTCACAGGGAAAGAAATCTCTTATATAACATGATATAACCAATAGAGCTAAAACCAAATACAAGATCCGAATACCCAACACACAGGCTATATATGGGTTATGATGCAAGTGAAAGAGAATGGTATGCAGAATTGATCTAATGACTAATGCTGTGAAATTTACCAAAGTCCAAGCAGAAGTGAAAGTTCGTCATTACAGAGTAGGGCAGGTGAGCAGATTGATGAAAAACAACCCGATTATAGACATAGTCTTTTGTGCTATCACAGGGTGAGTTCAAAGAGCTTAAAACTCTCTTACCCTCTTCAGCTGACTGTATCACTCCGTTGGTAATGATTTAAACTAATCTGCAATTTGTTGCTTCAAAGCAGAGGTGAATGACTCCAATTTCAGCAATTGCTCACTACCATGGGTAAGCTGATCTGTGGTAAAACAAAGCTGGTACATGGTAAAAGGCATTGTTCAAGCTGTCCACAGCAATATGCCTCATACCCCCTCTGTGTCTCATGATAGTGTTTGACTAAGTTGAATATAAATGATTAACATCAAGTGAGACTTAACAGCCCACAGGTTAAACAGCATGAAGTAGGGAAAATATATATAAGCAATGGAAAAGTATGAAAACACCAAGGACCTCCAACATTACAGGAACAAGGTAATAACTTTACTGTTTTCAGGTATTATTTATTCTGTTTTTTGAGACTATATTAATTGCACCCAAAGAAACTCTGGTGGGGGTGCAGGAAAACTAGTTTAAAGGTGCCTTAGTCTGATGTGGTTAATATTGTCTTTTATCTGAGTTACTTCCTTACAGATGCTGATAGCTGTACCTGTTGGCATCCACACTTGGAAAGTTACGCTGTTATGTAGATTGGTAGAGTACAGCAGAGGAACTCTTGAGTGTAAATATGTCCCTCAAGAAGTTTAAAATGTTCAAGATGAGACAGCAAGCCAAACCTAGTATAATAAAGATGAACTTGGTATATTACCAAAAGGTTCTTGAGGAAAATTTGCTATTCATGGGGTATAAAAGGTGTTTAAACTTAATACAGCTGATGAAGATATAGTTTGGTGTGCTTCAATTAGGAGCAACTGCTTTTAGGGAATTGTTGAGATCAATAGTTGTACAATGATGTGTGAATTACAGAAGGGGTAGTCAGTTGCCTTCCGGAGAGGTGGAGATAAGGAAAGAAAGGCACAATCCAGGCTTCAAATGTGAAAACATTTCCTGCTTTCTCAACAAAGGAAAACTGAACTGACCTCTTACCTTGCCAGATACGAAAAAGGGTAGCAATTAAAAATTAAATGAAGCATAAGTAGCAAAATTAGTTCAGAGAATATATGATATATGAAGCATAAAAACAATAATTTAACTAAAATAATTTAAATTAGTTTTCAAGACCAAATCTTTTATAATCTACAAAGCTTTATCTCTGATCATTATTTAATAGTTTTAAAAGGATGCCTAGAAATGCCAAAAACATTAGTGGTCTCAAATTCATTGTTGCTGCAAAAATAACTGGGTAATTCCTTTCCAAAGCATAGACATGTTCAACAATATAGATAGGTGAATTGGACAAAGTTTGGAAGGGAATTTGTGTTCAGAAAGGGTAAGTAAAGGAAAATTTAAATACCTTGTCCAGGGTCTCAGAATGACTGTGTCAAAACTGGGTATCTTTTATCTCAGGGGGCTCTTGGATAATTTAATCATCCTAAATATAAAAACATGTGAAACAAATAAGACTATAAAAGCGAGAGAAAAAATTGGACTGTATCATAGTTGAAGTGGTTTTTAGCCACTGGTTACACTTCCAAGGTCTTCCCTTAGCCCTCACAGTTCCTCAGACATTTTTACAGATCCCGTGGGAGTGCACCTCAGAGTTTTTCATGTCACTTTGTCACTTGCCCCATTGAGCAGCAGACCCACACATTCCTCAGCCTTCTGTTTCCTATGTACTACAGAAACCCTTCCTGATACACTTCATATCCTTTGCTAGTTTGAGCAAGGTGAGCTTTGGATATTTCCACCTCAATCTGTGCAAGCACTCTATGTTCTTCCTGGGTAACTTGTCCCAACTTCTTAGTCTGCGTACCTGTTTCTTATATTTGAACTCAGTTAAGTGTTCCCTGTTGAAACACGCTGGCTCTCTTTAACACTTCTGGTTTTTACAGAACATTAGATAAAGCCATTCTTGTGCTCTAAGAAGGCTGTCCTTGAAGATCAGCTGGTTCTTCTGGTGTCCTTTTTACTCTGGGACAATGCCTTGAGGTGTTACCAAATAATCTCTGAATAGGCAGAAATCAGCTCTCCTCAAGTCCAAATCTGGGATTCTTCTGTTTGCCTTACTTCTCTTGATTTTAAACTGTACAGTCTCATGATTTTACCAGCCAAGGCTGTCCTTAACTTTCATAGTTTTCATTATTTATTTACTGATTGTGAGCAAGCGTTCCAAGAAAGTATTTCACTGAATGGCTGATCAATCACCTGAAACAATAAATTATTTTAAACACATGCTAGAAATCTCCTGGATTGTTTGTGCCTAGCTCTCTTGCCTTTACAGAAGACATTCAGATGTAGATCCTTGTGAGAGCCACTTTATGGTTGCAAGTCTTGTTTCAACCCTCTACAGGCTTCCTTTACCTCTTAGTTTTCTCCTCTACAGCAAAAGCCTGTGTTGCCTATGATGGTCTCTTCTCTAAACTTAACTGTAAACTCTCAGCTAACTTATCACCACTTCCTCAATGGTGATAGCTCTGTGAACCCCAGCCATTCCCTTGTGTACAGCAAAACCCTTCCTCCTCACCTGTCCAGCCTGCCTCTCCTGATAAAACATACATCGGTTCATTGGAGTGCTCTGGTGGGACCTACCAAAATACATCTCTGTAAATTTAATGAGGTTTAAGCTCTGCAGCTTCTCTGTGTTTCCCAGAGTGTGGGCTTTTCCATCCCCTGTGATCTTGTTTTCTCAAGGGTAGAGGAAGCATGAAAAGATGTGAGTCTCCTTTTCCTCTGATGCCCTAACGCTTTTTTTACTCTCCTATATTTTTACACTTTCTCTTTGGGTTATGGCAACACTCCCCCAGTATACCTAAGTTACAGTTCTTCTCTCAAGGTTAACAAGCCTGTCTGCAAAAACATTCTTGCCCCATACTATCAAAGTACTGATTCCTCAAGGGGGGTTCCACAGTCATAGAGGCCAAAACCTTGCCTGTGCTGCTACAATATACAGCCAGGTCTTTGTTCCACACATTCACACGTGCCTGAGACTTTTCTTTCACTGTGAAGGTTGCCATGAAGATATTTCTTTCAATAGCTCAGCTTTACAGAGACTGCCATTTTGAAGCTAGATCGTCTGTATTAAACTGGCAGAGAGTAAAATTTTGGAAGTGCCTTAGTAAGGCACACAACAACGTTAGGTCTAATAGTCAAACCATTTCTGTAAAAACGGACACCAGAAAATACTTCATTCTGAAGGGTACCTAGACTTAGTAATAGCGTATCAAGGTGTTTCATACTTTTGTAATAATGAAAAATGAAATTTGTGATACTTCTACTTGAATTACTTTTAATTTTTCTGTATTAAGTTAGATACTTTCTTTTTCTTCTAGAAAAGTAGATACCCAGTAGATGATGATTTGTTTAAAACCACAAACTCTCATTCAGTTTTTAATTAAAAAAATGTTAAGTTCATTTCTTGTCAGTAAAACAAATATTTGTTATTGCTAATACATTTTAGAGGCAAGCATAGCACTTCATAGTGTTTGTAGGAATAGTGTATGGAGTGCACTGCTTCATCATGAATTCATGTCAATCATTTCACTGTTGCAATAGAACTTTTCTGAAAGCAAATACATTTCCCAGTCACCAACGGGAAATTGAATTCTTCTCTAGGAGAATTCAAGGGACACATGGCCATTGAACCATCAGATTCACAAGTTAAAGTAACAGAGTGCCTTTTCTTTTTCTTCAGCTGACATCAATCACTTCTGAAACACCCTAATATTTAAAAATCCAGCCAAAGATGCAATTTAAATGGACAATCTCACTCATTGTGACAATAACTGCCGTAATTCAAGGCCATTTTGTCTTATTTCAGACAGATTTCTGGCTCCATCTTTTTGACATGTGTGACTGGTTCTTTCTCACCATTATTCTTTATTCAATAAAGAAACTACTACTTTATAATGAAGAATAGTCTTTCTTGTTTCAGTTCATACATTATTATTTAATAATATGATCTGATGGATAATAAAACTGGTTATTTGTTTGATTATTAATCAACAAAGAAGACTGAAGCTTGATGTTCCCAATAGTTGTACAGACTGGTGATGATTGTATCTATGTTATTAGAACAAGATGTTTTCTTTCTTTGGCTTCATTTTAGAAGAGCCAAATGTAAATATTATTAATATCCTCTGTATAATTTATACTCCTTTTGGCATTTGAAATGAGTTAAGTTGCCCTAGAAGAAAGTTTTCACAATCATTCATATAAAACTTGGAAGAGCTGAAGTCAGGATGTCTGCTGAATTTTTTTTTTACTACAGGTTTTTTTGGGAGCTGTTCTGGCTTTTATCGAGATGGCAAATTTGTGGTGAACTATCACAGTGAAAACTGTTGAAATAAATGTTTTGTCTTTTGATTATTATCAGGAACTTGTCAGTGGTAAACCCAAGCATAAAACTTGTGCCCAGATAGGTCTTGAACTTCCGAAAGTGCTCTATCTGGATGGGCAGCAGTAGATTTTATGGTTCAGGTGCCAAAAGTATCAAGTAATTGTGAAAGATTCACAGTGACAAAAAGTAATTCCTTCCTTAGGATTAGGCTATGAAGTCATTAAAACATCCCTCTAGCAAGGGACTCTCAAACTTTTAGAATTTTTTAGCTTTAATCTTCTGAATTTTAGAATATGATTAGTAAAAAAAATTAGCTGTATAATTCTTCGGGAAAGCATCTTAGCATATTTAGAGTCTACAGTTTTTGTCTGCAGCTAGATTTATCTCCATGTAAGATGATTCTACCATGGCTCTTTCTGTTGTCTGGAGTGGAGTGAACAAAGTCTGCAGAAAATTACCTGAAGTAAGCAAGAAATATTAATTCCCTCTAATATTTCCAAATAGATGTCTAGGGTATGAAAATGAGAAAATGCCATGGGAAACAAAATAATGTATTCTAAAAATACTACAGTACAATCTATATACTGTAAAATTGTCCCAGTTTCTCTAAGTGGATGATTTGCAAGAGAAAACTGACTTTAGGAAGAGGGATGCTTCTGAGAAGTAATATAGTCCACCTAAAAACTTGTGCGATCTTTTCTTAAAATGCTTGCACTAAACCAGTGCACGAGTGAGGCCATTTTCAGCCAAAGTTTATTTTTCTTAATTTTTTTTCCCAGATTAAAAAAACACACCAACCAACCAAACAAACAAACCCCAAAGAAAAAAACATCATCTTATCAGGACTGCAGACACTATTTATTCCATCTGCATTTCTGGTACAATTTTGCATGGTCGTTGACATTACTTTTTTGTTTGTTGTATTAACTCCATCAGTGTCACTTCCAAGGGTACCCTGATTTTTAAGTGAGTGAGCTCTCAGAATTGTGAGCTCCTTAATACACTCACACTTTTGTAGCTAAATAGTAAATAGGCTGTTCAGTCATAGAAGGCTTATTTCTTTTTTCTTTAAATCTAGCAAGATTTCTGACTAGAAGAACAGAGAAAATAGAGTGCCAATATACCTGGTATGACAACAAAATAAAGTCATGCCTCTTAGCAGCAGACAGATATGTGTCAAAATTCAAAGAAATTTTTTAGGGTGTGAAGAAATAGGTTTTCTCTCTTCATACCTTTTCCACCCTTGAATATCGACATATTTTCCGTCACTTTCACTGCAGTCCTTCCTCATCTAGATACGAGGTTTATTCCGTACCTGTGGAACCAAGAGCAACCAGAAACAGAAACTACACTAGAATAAATATATGTTTCTGTTTCTCATGTTAATGATCTAGATGGTAAACTCTACTGCTTGAGGTTTCTGATGCAGAATCTGCTCATTTGCCCTCTATAGAAGTCATCAGTATCCTATTGAAAGGAATCAGATACCTTTTATTTCCCTCTAATATGAGGGAAAAAAATCAACTGCTGAAAGAAAATAACATACTTCAGTGAGTGGTTGGCTATGAGCTTTGCAAATTAGCTTTATTGTATGTATCACTACTAGATAAGGCCTTGAGCAGCCTACTCTGAGATTAACTGTGCTTTGAACAGTTTTTGAAGAGCCCAGGACCTCAGACAGGCCCTTTCCACCTATATATGTCTATGACTGTATGCATCTAATATGTATGTGTGTGTAGTCAACATATATGTGCGCACCACATAAATACATGTATATGCACCTGAATGTTTTGTTCCTCAAAATCAAAAAAACCTAGCCAAATTATATTTTTGATACTAACACATGTATGCACATGTATGCAAGGCCACATTGTAAACTCGTGCTATGTAACTCATTCTTCCCTCACTGCATTGTGGTTGCTGTTGTTGGACTACTTGTTAGAGTGATTTTTGGTCCCTTTTCATGACATATGTAAGTTTTGTTCACTTATAGCTATAATGAGATTTTATGGAAATTGTCAGTGAAACTGTGACGTATTTATTTCAGTTTCTTTGTTGCCATACAAAACTAAGATCTTCCTGGAATCTCTGTGTTTACAGAAGAACAAGTGTCAATATACAGTGAACATCAAAGCTGTATCCCAGAGCTGTTGTCTTTCTGGGGCCACAAAAGGGAAGGTCACCAAGGTGCAGATGCCCAGCTGAATGAGATTCAGTGTGAAAGGCAAGATGGAGGAGAGCTCCGCTTGCTAAAGCCAGGAATTTCTTAAGGGTCATGTTTCTCTTGTGAGAGAGGAGCAACACCGCACCTACAGTGTGCGTACAAAGGAAGTGAGTATGCTGTCCAGGCTGTAAAGTATTCGGAATTAATACTTTTTCCTAAATGACCATCCACCATGAAGGGAAAATTCAGTGTCTGATGAGACAAACTGCATCAGTGTCCCATCTACAAGGAAACCAGTTGGAATACTGGTGTTGAAAGTGTGGTTGTAGTTTCTTTTGCTCTAAAAAATGAAGACAACACAGCAGGATTTTGGTAAGTAAACAATATCTGTAGGCTAACCCAGAAAAGTTAAGAGAATTCATATAAGAATGCTAAAAGTGTTTTATCTCTTACTAAAACAAGTGCAAGCCCTTCCAATTTTTTTTTAATTTCTCCTCTGGGTACTTTCTCATACATCCACTTCCTCCTATTGTGGAGTTTAGGGAAGCATTAACAGCTTATTTTTCCTTCTAAAATGTTTCTGAATGGTTGGGTCATGCTATATTGAAAGTCTCAGAGCTTGCCTGGGATGCTTCTTGCCTCTCTGAAGTGGACTTATTTTTCTTATATGTATGTTCAAATTTTCTGACTTTAAATTTCAACTGGTGTGTTGAGTCCCTCTTGTTGACCATATTTCACCACATTCTGTGCAGAAATATTTGTTCTATTGACCAAAGACAGCAAAAAAGGAATGGAAGGACTGATGCTTAAGCGTGGTTTTTGTCTTACTCATAGCTATCTAGAGACACAGATAAAGACAGGAGTTAAATAGAGAATTTTTGTCATCCTTTTCTAAAACATAATTGTTCCACCTACGAAAAAAAAAAAGCTGAGGTTTTAACAGGCAGTTTTCATACATCATCTTCTATTTTCAGATTTCTCTAGTGTTGCATCCTGCAATCCACTTATGGCTGATTTATCAGATGAACTTGGTGAATGTTTTAATTGGGCCAAATACGTAGCATTTCAAGACTGATGAAATTTTATGCTTCTTTTTAGTTGGTATAGTATTAATATACCTCTGGTTTCCTCATAAGACCTTTTTTTTTTTTTATTCTGGTGTTTGACAATGAGCTAACATTCAAAATGCAAACAGAGAGACTTTACACATTTCCTGCAGTAAAAAAGCATTTTCTTCTTATTTACAATATATGAAGTAATGTGGAAAAAGTGATCCCAGCACCATCCTAAAATGAATTTAAGTTATCTCATATTGAAGGGAAAATGGCAATTTAAAAGAAAAATCTGTAGCAAACACAGGAGAACTGAAATAGCCTAAGCTATTAAATAATTTTTTAAAAAAATTACAAAATAGAAATACATAAAATGCTAATAAATTGACCAAATGGAGAAAGACAAATTGAAAAACATTGGCTCCATTTTCCATACAAGAAATTTACATAGGCAAAGTTCAAAGAAATACTTGTGAAGTTTAAGGTGGAATTTAAAATTAAAAACATTGTCTACTTAATTTTTTTGTCTAATTTGCCATGTAAGAAAACACTGCTTTTAGTAGTTTTATTAGTGTATCAGCTCCTCAGCATAAGTTGAAAAAACACACTCAAATGATGTTGAGATTTTTCACTGTCAAAATAGCAAACACTGAAGTAGGGATATGAGTTGAGAGTTGAAGCAGCTTTCTGCAAATCCTGATCAGACCAGAGCTGGTACTTCTGAGGAGAAACCATTAGGTGTCACAGAGATGTCTGAGAAATCACATTTCAGGTTCTGAACTCCTTGCAATGATCAACAGCAACTCTAACAACTACCAGCTGACCAAGATTTTCTTTTCTATGGTTACCTGAGTGCTTAAAAGAATGGGTTTTTTTGTCTTTTCTGGGTTGCTCTCCCTGAGCACATTGATTGTCCATAGTTATGTACTATGGTGAATATTGGGAAGCCTTATTGTTCTTTTGCAATCAGTTTTAGTTTTAGTGTGGGTGGGTGTGTCACTTTGTCAATAATATGAGTAAATTGCTGAGGTTTTAAAGGAATTTAATGAGAAGAATTTTGTTCTGTTTCACTGTATGCTTGCTTTAGGAAAATTAGAATATTTTATCAGAGATTGTGTCCCCAGATTCAAGGGGGACTGAAATGTTAAATTATCAGCCTCAGTTTCCTTGAGCTAGTTTCTTTTCTTCTCTGATACAATGTGTTATGTCTTCAGGATTAATCTCTCTGATAATTTCCAAACTGAAATCCTTTTCAGTTTGAATACGGGATTACTCAGCCTTCCATAGCTGGTTTTATTGAGACTAATGAGACAAGAAGCTGAAAAATGTCCAAACCTTGCCAAAGGTTAATCTTGTTCTTAACTCCACTGTCTCTGTGATGTAAAATGCACAGTACCCTTTTCAATTTTATATTAAAATGTGTATTGCTAAATAATGTGGCACACTTTGAACTTACAGGGGAGACTTGGAAAAAGTAAAAAATAAACCAAATTAAAAATGCAGATATCTTACCAAACTGTATGAAAAGTATGTAAGCAAAGTGAGGAAATCTGGAATATTCTTTGAAATGAAGGAGCAGTGGGAAATTCTACAGTCCAGGCTTGAAGAGTTGGAATCACGTAAAGGAATAATGTATCTAGCTAATAAAAATGTATTGTAAGAAGAAATGGTAACTGAAACTTGCAAGTGCAGTGAAACATAAAAAATTTAAAAGAGGAGAAGATAGTCATTACTGAAGGAATTTGAAGAAGGGAAGATATCAATGGAAAATATGTCAAGTGCTATGGTGATAAATAAAAAAATTGGAGGCATTTTTGTTAAAAGATAATAGGTATGACATTATACTTGTGTCACCAATATTGTCAGTTAGAGGCAGTCAAAGAACATGCTAAAAGCAGTAGTGTTTTGTCAAAGAAATCTAAGTTTTAGACCTGGAATAAATCACTGTGATAGTTTAAACACCAGACTATTAAATAAGCTCTGGGAAGATATGGCAGAGTGTTAGCATACATAGTCCAAATGTCTGGAAGAGGCCTTTGCGCAGCAACCTGGACAGAATACTGCAGTATGTTTCAACATCTATTACAGTCTTCATCATTCAATAACGGTGTCTAATGCTGAAAGGTGAATTACTAGGTAGCTGAAATGAAATGCTCTGAACTCCAAAAAGGTTTAGATTTCACACATTTAATAGCATGCTGATATTGTGTAATGATTTTTCTCATCTCACAACACTAGCTTCTTGGTGATAATTCAATTATAGCATTTTATAAGCATTCTTAGTCCTCCTCTGGCATTAGTTAGGTTTTAGTTATAATTAGTTTTTCAAATATACAATAAAACATGGAATACCATTTAGAATCCCAGTCAACCTTTAAATCATTGTGCTGTGCTCTTTAACTATTGCTTTCAATGCATGGCTTCAAAGAATGGCAATTCCTTTTTGTCCGTGTCAATTAGAAGTTATGTGTAAACCTGAGATGCAATATATTGACCCTGTTGTTTACTCTATTAAGTGGTTTCAGAAAAACGAAAATAAGTGTTTGTCTTACCAAATCTTTTTTGCATATATCTAATAATTGTCACTTGTTACAGAACTATAAAAATCAGTTGTGAGTCAACTCTGGTTAAACACAGTGGCATGGAGTAGAAAAATATTGATCCAGTCCTTTGGTCTGTTAGCTATTTCCATTCCTATTAAGGCTCAATATAACTCAGAACTGACCTTTGTTAAATCCTTAGTTAATTTATATTAGCCCAGCCTTTTTTAATTTTTACCAAACTTGCATTTGCACTAGGTGGGACTGTGACTTTTTGCTGTGACTGTGGACTGCTCCTGTTCTGCTTCTTGAGATGCCAGTGTGGGGCCAGAAGTACCAGTCTCTACTTTTGCATTTAGAATTACTTGTGCCAGAAATTCTTCCTCCCACTTCTCCACCTCTCATCTCCCCAAAATGGGTTCATGCCACCTCCTCTGCAGCATGGAAAGCAGTCAGTGACAGAATTTTATGACCATTTTTGAACTCTGTCTGTGCACAACATCACAGCTAAGGCTGCACAACAACACAGAAGGAAATCCAGCAATGGTACTTCAGCATAGCAGGATGGCAACGCTACACAGTCAGAGAAGAAAAGAACCACATTATGCCATTCTTCTAACAAAAATGCTTCAAGCTAAGATAAATGGCAGAAGTGACTTCAATTTGGAGTAATTATGTTGTTGAAATATTTTCAACACAATTTAAACCCTGATCACCAGCAGTAACTAGCCTCCTTTAAAGAAGAAATAAGTATTTGTTATGGAAAGAGAAGATTATATGTAATATAGAGAGATAAGATCTAAAACAATCAAAATCTAAACCAAAACCAAATGCTTTAGAGAAAAGGAGTGAAGTAGTCACTAGGCAAGATGGATGGCTGATAATTATTCAAAAAGATCTAGGCTTGAATTTATTTGTACAAGAATTGATTTATATGAGAAATTCTCTTAGGTCTCTTAATGCATCCAGTAGAAGTTATTCTTTCAGGTCGTGAATGTTTGTGAGGGCAAACAGTTTTCAAACTATCAAAAAATTAACTTAGGTTTTTGCGAAAGTCTTGCAGTATCTCTGCAAATACTTGCAGTGTGTAATTGAAATATGTACAGAAGCTCAGAAGGGGCAGAAACTTATACACAGTTCATGTTATCATGCACAGCCCAGAACAGTGCTATAAAATTTCCTACAGAACGGATGCACTTAATCATAATATAAAAATCTTTAACTTAGTGAAGTAACTTCTCAATTTGATGATCCTTTTTACATCCTCATTTTACTCATAATGTTTATTATTCTGGTTTTGGAAGATGCATATATTCTTCCATTTTTAATTTGTAAAGTGATTTTTGATTTTTATGATTCTGTACCTTGTAAAATTACATTTTTCTTAAAACAGCTGCTAGTGATAACAAGACACAGAATTAGAGAAACTAGAAATTACATGATGTTTCTGAGTTGAGAGCTTTAACTCTGTTTTCCTTTTCCCATGGTATTAATATTTTCAACACCTTTTTTTCTAGTGGTTTGATTTTACTGTCTTGAATAGAAGGGATAATAGATATGATGCCAGCAATATTTCAGCTGGCTTGTTTTCTAGAATTTTGTGGTTTGACTTTCTTTTAATTCTGTGAATCATAAGTCACTGACAAGACCCATCTCCCTCCTTCCTAAAGTAGAACTTCACAGACAATACTTTCCACAGATAACTCTATTGATAGAAGTAGTATTGATGGACTTCTAAGATTCTGTGGAAAAAACAGTGCTGGATTGGCTTTATCTTTGTTTTAGACTCTGTTCCTTGCAGCATAGCTGAGAGGCAGACATCATGGGTTAGCAGAAGAAAGAGTAGGTCTGTGGCCTGGGAAGCTTTGGGCAGTTTCTCTACTTTTTCAGCTTGAGAAGTTATGAAGAGTGTGAGATGAAGCTGCCTTAATGGTAATGTATAAGGCTAGTTCAGGACAGATTCCAGCTGTCTTTTACTCAGAATCTGGAGCAAGAAGGAAATTCTTGAACATAACACTTCCAACAAAGCTGGCTGCTCTTCCCTGATATGAGAAGAAACTTCAAAAAACCCACATTTGTGCTATTAAATGTAATTTTTCTCAAACTTTGGGCAAATAGCCCACTTCCTTTTGTTATAATTTGGAATGCCTTTGAAGCAGAAACCACCAAGGAGGGCCTGAAACAATTTCCAAGAAAAAGACTGTAATTACTTTTTAGTGCTTTGTTCAGTGAACTGAAACAAACCCCTAGGCAAGGGAGAAGTTTGTGCTTGTTTGCGTCTAAACTCCATGTATGTGGTGCCACTACCCCAATGCACTACTGCAAGGTGTATGTATGATGGTCCATATGTCAACCATGACTGGTGCTGCACATTTCGGTATTGCGGCATCATTTACCCAGGGGACCTGCTTTATGGCTCTTTCTGTCAAATTCACATTTTCCAGTAGGTTCCAAAAGTAGCAGCAAATTACTGTGTGAGCATATTTCTTGGAAAGAAATAATGAAAATTTGGAGTTGAGTTATCCCACGTACAGAGCTCCAGCCTGACCATTGCTCAGGATCCCTGGAATGATTTGAATTCTTAGCTCTGTTAAGAACAAACACAAGGTGTATTTTTGAAGATGTCAAATTATGAAAGAATAATTAATTCCCAATGATTTCAAAATTAGTTTCTTTACACTGTCAGTATAGTTCCATATAACAAGAGAGCAGTCTTTTTTTTCCTCCTTCAGAGCTGGAGAAAAGTACCCCAAAAAAGAGCTTGTTCCTTTTTCCATGTTTGAAATTCAAAACTCTTCTGTACCAGATTTATAATTTGGCTGCAAATACATAAATTTTAAGAGAAAGATCCATATTAAAGAAATGGGTTATTTGCCACAGGTTTAATAGTTATGCAGTAAAAAAAAATAAAAATCCCTCCTGTCCAAAAGGAGAGCACTTAATAAATTCATCATAGAGTTTGTACAGTAACTTAATGTCATTTCTGGCCCTGACTCTAAGCGTACTCTTGTGTAATGCCAGAGAAAATATGGTAGCTCTTCAGGAAACCCTATGGCTGCTTTCCCCTCACATATGTGTCTGTTTTGAGTGAAAGGAAAGGGGCTAAAAGAAATAAAAATAGAAATTTTAGATGGACATTACTGAAAAAATCATTGAAGCAGTTGGTTCCAAGCCTGAGGTTGCATTAGAAATGTAACTAAAATTGATTTGAATCTGTGCTATAACATTATGATAATGAAGTCTGTGGCCTTACCAAAAGATTATAAACATGACTTTTAAACTCCCTTTGATATTCTTTTTACAACTGCACTTAAATTCATTATGAGTTGCTAGAAGTTCATCTTGTTACAAAACATGCATAGTTGGCACAACTCAATATGCTCTGGCAAGTTCTAAAAACCAGCTGAGTAAAGAAAACCATTTAAAATAAATATACTGGATACCCGATCTTAGCTTTCATTATACTAAGGGGGTGATCTCAGTTTTGATCCCTAAAGCTCATCAATATCATCATAGATTTTATTTGTTAGCCATATTGTTCCTTCTATTATAATAATGCTTGTTGCTTTCCACAGGACCTGGATCTTTTGTCCTCAAATGTACTCATGTCTTAAATTTGCCATGTCAAAAGTCCCTTCACAGTTTAATACTTTTGGGGAGTTTTTCTCTGATTTTGTAGATTACTTTAGTAAAAGAATGCTTAGACATAGCAGAAGTGCTAACCAATACTTCTGTTTGAGGTTTTTCTTTTTATTAAAATCTGAAGGAATAGAGTAGGTCTCAAAAAAGGCATCTATTTCAATCAAATTATTTAAATTTTGTATTTCTGAAATGCTAAACTAATTCAACACAGTTTAAACATGAGTTACTGGTCTGGAAAACGTAAGATTTTTTAATCCTTATTTAATATCACTTTACTTACTCATGATAGTCTGACTGCTTTGTAAGACCATTGGAAATAAAGCACTTCTTCCAATATTATAGTTTTTTGAGTATTTTAGAGACTATTATGAGCTAACCTTGTTACATAAAAAATTACTTAAGAAAGTTTCAAGGTGTTTTATTCAGAATATGTACACATATAGGAACTATTATTGTGCCTCCTAGTACTTGCAGAATGTCAAAAGGCTAAAAGATGTGTATGGTACACAAATGTTAGGACAATCTGATATGTATTTAATATGGAAAAAATATGCATAGGTGTTAAGAAATCACATGTCAGTGTTGAATAGAGGTTTTGTTTCTTCAAGAGTTTTATCTGTATCCCTTGCAGACTATTTAAGCAGCAGGGGTTCTTCATGTTCTTGGGAGCATGTCTTCCCTGATATCTGTCAGAAGTCCTATGGCTCCTAGGAGTGTCAGGCAGGCTTTCTAAAGATCAAGAAACATACAGAAATTTCTGAAGGCTGAGGGAAACTGAAAACCTTCAATAGTCAACTCAGTAGTACTAGCTTCAGCCTTCCTTGCTTTCCCTTTCAAACTGCTAAGCAACCTGAAGACAGATGACAATATTGCCACCTTTTAAGCAATATTTGAATGTAAACATATGACTTGAGATAACAAAAAGTCATCTTTTGACACATATAGATTAAGATGGCCTAATTCAGAAAATCCAGAGAAACCAACAGCTTTAACTGATTTAAAAAAATCAGTTAATCTTATAACAACATACATATGTCCTTCGGAAAACTATAATCACCTATTTTTAAGGTATTTGCCAGATAAATGCTTTGGAAGTAGTCTTGTCATAGGTTTCAGTTTTCTCAAAACCCAAAAAAGTAATTCAGATTCTGATATTTGATATTTATCTGCTTACTTTTTATTTTTAAGAGGTGAGTGATCAGATGAGGTAGATCCTCATGGAAGGGTGTGGCAGGTTGCTGCTCTAAAGGACCACACGAGCCTTCCCTTTCAGGAGTGAGACTAGACAGGTCTCAGCAAGGGGCAGGCAGATAAAGAGGTAAAGAAATGCACGGGCAGCCTGTAACTATGAAGACGCTATTGATAGAAGGGATGAGACAGATAGACCTTGGAGGTGGTGCAAATAGTCAATGAAGAACTTGCTGCAGCTCAGAAAGCTTCTGTAGTTCTATGAGAAAACCTGAAGCAAGGAAACTCTGAGAAGAAAGATTTTTGTATCTAATCTGTCTTAAATGTCTGCCTTGATTTAAAAAGTAAAGCATTACAACTTATAGGTTAACAAAACCAGGCTGATAAAAGTAATCTTATATTTTAAGATGTTCATCATAAAGAAAAATTTTAGATAAACTTTCTCAAAGCCCTGCCTGAGTCTGGGTCTTGCCACAAAGATCTACGAGTGAAAAACCCTTTGCATATGATCAAGGGAAGAAGGAATAATATTAATAAAATAAATATGTTTCATTATTATTTTAATGAAATCTTTATGATTATGAAACACATGTGAAATAGTATAGGTTCAAAGACCATCTACCTCTTCAAAGCATCTCATCTTGTGTTAGTACAGCACCAAATTCAATTTGGATCACAGCAAAAGTAGCTTTCAGACATTATGGTTTGAAGTGTGAGATTTATAAAAAAATATATGTAGTTGTCTGACAAATCATCTGGTCTCCAAAATTCTGGTGTCACCTCTTGGCCACTTGTGAATTGTTATTAAAAGTCTACTGAAATCAACAAGAATAATTCAGTGAATTTCAGATTGGATTAATATTACATGATTACTCCTATTAGATTATCCAGATATAGAAAATCATTACAGTCTGAAGGACGTGCTGAAGGGGACTTAACCATCTGTACCACAGTATCTCAGGAAAATAATGGTAATTCTAGGAACTGCTAACAATAAAAAGGTGATAGACCCCCAAACTGTTCTTTATAATGAGAATGTTATCCTCTAAGAGCAATTTAATGAGAGTGTTCTACTGTGCAAAGGGCAGTCATATTGCATCACTTTAGGATGTTCCTACATGGGCAGTTTGACTTGCTCTTTATTCCATTACCAGACCTTTGCACACTTTGAATGTTTACTAATTAATTTCTGAACTCTCTTCTAAAGCAACTCAACTGTTTCCCTCAAAGAGAATACCTGATCACAGATGATGGGACAGTATTCTTTAGAGCCTCCTCCAAACGCGTCTGTCAGGGATGTGGTTTATGCCAAGTTTGGCTCCTCTGACTGCTACAAGAACATATTTGGAGACTTTTCCCTTCAAAGGCCTCATGCCTTGCACTGAAACTGTATAAACACTACTCTGGTGGGCTGCAAGAACAGTTTCTTTGGTACCATAAACCACAAAAATGAGAAATCACAGACTTGTGTCTCATCACTACATAGGGTAAAGTGTGGTTTTGAGAAGATACAGGCCAAGCGTGTGGGAAGTGGACAAATTCAGTTTGCTGTAAAGTGTGTCAGCCTGTGAAAATTGGAGAAGAGCCAGCTACCAGCAATTCAATGGGGACTTGTGTTCTACTTGTGGGTGCCATTCACAACACAGTTTAGAAAAATATTTAGTAATTTATAAAGAGAGTTTTTACTTTGAAGTATAGTAGATATTTTGAGGTTCATTGTGAATTCCAGGATTTCTTGCAGAGTCAAGTGTTCAAATTAATTTCTAATGGATTAAATTTTTTTAAATAATATATTTCATATTTGTAGAGATTAGTTTAATATAACATTGCTGTAACAGCTGAGATGTGGAAACACCTTGCTGTGCTGCACACACAAGTTTTACAACATTGTGTATGGTAAGATGCACTACAGGTGCAAAATCTTACCCATATGTCTTCATCTAGAAACACGTTCAAACTGTAATCACCTTAATTTAGTAGCTTCACCTTTACTATGTAGATTTTAATAGGAGCTGGCCTTGTTTAGTAGCTGCATTTATTTAATAGCTGCACCTTTACCATGAACCTTTCCTGTGCAAGCCGTAGGGGAAAGTAATTAAATTTAATGAAAACTGTGCTTTCCAAACAAGGATATATGGGTAGTCATATGAAATGGTCAGTAGGCTAAATCATTTGTAGGGAAATTATTCATAGTACAAAGGTTAAGGTACTGTAGCTCAAAATATGAATAAAGACTGAAGTATAAAGAACATGAATTGCAGAGTTTCCTTGATGACAGCAGCATAGGAACTATGCCCTTCCAAGGCTTGCATGCCCCTTCAAGATCAAGAACTCATGACTGTATTATCCAGTGAATGAGGATGGAGGCTGCTTTCTGGAGCACTGTGGAAATTAACACTTTTTCAAAATAAACATCAAAATGAGAATCTGATTCTCACATTATATCTTGTTTCTCCTGTTAGGGGTGTTCCTAGCATCAGTCTTTGCATTCTGCTCCCTGTATTATGTAAGGCAGGGACAGACATTACAGCTTGAAGTGATTTAAAGACTAGAAAATAAACAATGAACTATTGATACACTAGCAGGGACATGAAAACAGCAGAAGAAATTAATAAAAGAAAATATTGGTCTTAAAATTATCTCCTTTGTTTAAAGAATGATTGAAAGCCCTTTTGAAAAAACACCAAGTTCCTTTTACTGGTATTATTTTAAGACAGAGGCAGTTAAAGATACATGACCTCTGCTAAAGAGAGAGTCTTGTTTCATCTTTTTGATCAAAATTGGTGAATGGAGCACGCCAGTCATTTGATGGTGGTGGGTAACACTGAAATAAAATTTTATTTTGTTTTCTAAGAGAATTTAAAAAAATTATTTTAAAAAAAGATGTTTTTTTGATGTTGAAATAACTTTGCTTTCCACTAATGACAACATTAGTACTACCTCTGGAAATAGTTTTTCACCTCAGAACTTCATGTTCTGGGAATGTAAGCTGCAGTAAAATCTCTTGGGATTTCACTTACTAAAAGAATACCTACTATTTCCATCATACTAACATAGAAGTTTCATTTCTGGTATTGTTGCTATGTAATATACAAAACATTAATGGAACAATAACATGGTGAGATTTTTACATGTTTTGAATTTCAGTTCTCTCATATTGCTGTACAAAATGTGCAAGCTTTTCCAGTAGATAAAGTGATGTACAGCAGCTGTGAGATAAAACCTGCAAACAGCAGTTATGAGATGCTTTTGATAAAAAAATGATGTACTTCATTTGAAAGATAAGCCTCAGAAATTCACCTCAGCTTGTAAATGCACAAAAATTTATTTTGTTGTACAGCAGTAGCAATTAACTGAAAATATATTTATTTTAGTAGTTCTCTCTTTTCTGAGAACTGAAAATACTAATTAAGATAACCCTACATGGATACTTTCATTGCTGTGATATTTCTGCTTTAATGGGAAAAAAAAAAAAAGAAAGGGGGGATTTTTACTTATGTATATCCTTGGGAAGCTTGATATTACTGTGTTTCTGGCTGGTAATGTGTAGAGAATAATACATTCAGTTTAATTGTTTTAGAAGAATCTATTGCAGTTGGTAGTCTTCACTGGAATAGTAGAAATATTTCACCCTTTTACTCAGTTTTGTAGCAATCCTGCTTATGTTCCTTTCTTCTCATCCACGCAGTGTGCAGCCCTTGCCTAGCCCAGCAGTTTCAAGTGTAACGCTTCTCACCAGCAGTGCAAGATGTATCGTGCTGTTGCTAAGAGCTAGACTGACTTTTTAACTGACCACCTTCAGCGAGGCTCATGATCCAGGAACCTGTGCTAAGCAGCCCTGAGAGTCCAAGAGGTTATTCCTCCTTACAGAGCATGCACATTTACATTCATAAAAAGGGAGTTTCTGAGGTAGATCCAGGAAATGCAAGACATTGTGTCTCAGTTCTCTGTTTGCTCAGCACAGACCACCTTGCACATTCTCTTTTGCCACAGACAGTCATTTTATAGTAAGATCAGCTGTTAGTGGCCCCTTTACCCTTAAAATCCTGCATAACTTCTTCACATGAACAGTTTGAAGAGAAATACTGATCTACTGTACCATGACAAATGTCTCAAACTCTGAATTCTTGGTAAGAGTCTCTTCTTTCATTTGGACTGGACAATTCATTCTGGGCTAATAAAATTTGCTTCAAAATAAACGTATCTCTGTGAAATATTTTTCATTTTGACAAGTGGGAATTCCTCATCCACTCACAAGAAATACATTTTCTCAAAAATTTTTGGTCAATTCTGTCTGAGAGTGTTCATCTATCATTTACCTAGTTGTATTTATTTTTCTGCTTTTTCTATCAGAAGTTGCTATTTGGTACACCCTGTTTCTCTGAAAAATGCAATATTCTGCTTCAAGACCAGTCAGAAATGTGAAGATGGAAAGTAGCAATATAATGCACTTTGATAAGCTTGCTCTATCCCCTGTACACAATTGCAAGCATTATCATTGGAACCTGTGTCCAGTCCCCTAACCTGACCTGCCGTTCTCCATTGCATTTTTGATATCCATGCCCTCTGACAGTGAAATGTCCAGGCTAATACTACAAGGTCTTTTTCACCTTCCTCTCCATGGTTGCAGTCCATGGAAAACATAGCTGAGGCAATAATGAGGCCCATAAGGTGGAATATTACCACAGGGCTATGAATATGTTACAGGTTTCAGAGACAAAATAATGAAAGGGAGGAAAAAATTTCTCTCACTATGATAAGTACTGAATTCTCTGGTCTTTTTGAAGAAACATTACATAGGAGAAGTTTTAATCACATTGTGGAACCATTCTCAATGATTCTTATCTGCAAAATCATTTTTTGCAACAGATTTTTATAGTGAACACATGGCAGAAAGCCTTGTTTGTGAGCAGACATCTTTTCTTCTAAATGTGAGCTCGCTGACAGTCTTACCTGCAGTACCTGAAATGCAATTTGTGACTCTTGAGAGGGGAAGGAGAGAGAGGAAAACAACTATCCAGTCTAGATTTTATTATCACATATTTTTCTGTTGCCCTCAGCTTGGGGCAGAACTGTGCTTCCTGTATGAAGTGGAATTGTTACAGGTGTGTTTTTTATAGAGGCCTCAGCAGAAGTTTTTAGCTTTGTAATACCATGAGATGGTTTTGTCCAGCTTTAAACCAATTTTCAAATACATAGAGAGTTAGAGATTTTGACCACTGTGAACATGCATAAGCATTAATAAAGGCAGCTTACTAAAACTTACAAGGAAAGGATAATGTGTAAGTGAACCAGGGCATGAACCGACTCTGTTGTCATTAATCTTTTTGCTTCTAACAACATACCCTTTCATGAGGGAGCAATACTGTTGTTTTGTAGAAGCTGATTTTGGAGTATTTAATCTGCCACCTTCTAAGGAAAAGGCTGTGTAGGAGTTTTGTGTATGTGTAGGCCTTCCTTGTTTTTGCAGCTGGAAGTAAGGAGGGGCCACAAAAACTGAATGTAATAATATATGAGTATGGGACTGTGAGCTTTCATCAAAATAGAGCTGCCTAAACAGGTGCACTCCTCAGATGACACAAGAGAAGCGGCGATTTCTTCGACCCTCAGCATTTGGCTGGTCTGTCGGCACTCCAGGAAAGCCAAGACCCTTGTGCCCACCCAGTGTGTCAGCGATCCTTTAGTAGGACCTGTCACCGATCAGTCCAGCTGGATTGGAGGGCACTTCACTGACTTATTCAGGGACACACACCAACAGCATAAAGGAGACACCTCAGCAGGTCTTCCACTTTATTCTGGTATGTTCTCTGCTGCCAGTGACTGCCAGCACCCATGAAGGACTTACATTAACACTTCACAGGGTAATACTCTTTATTAATAGAAAATTGTGACAGGTTAAGGTTCAAGGATTGTCAGTGATAATATCTGATTGCAAAAACTTATTCAAAGCAATGCACAGACAAGCTCTAATCCCCAATAAAACTATTCAGCACACATATTCAGAGTATGGTTCTCACCCAATAGGAGTCCCTACAGGGGAGTACAGGTTCAGGCTGTCAGCTGATCCCAGTAAATACAATGGAGTCTTCTCTGATTTTCTCACATTCTCAAATTACTTTTATATTATTTCTTTGTGTTTAAATGGAGCTTGAGCGACTCTAGTCATACATACCTTTGATAGTGATTGGTGTAAAAGTCTCTTGCTTTGTGCTTTGAGGTCTAACCAATAAAATATAGAGCACATGCTCAGTAGGGGGTGGTTGTACCTTGGGGGCATGTAACTTTGGGATGGAGGTGTGCATTAATATTGCAATTATGTTATAATGAACCAATTTCACCTGAAGAGAGTGATTTCACCATTGTTGCTGGCTTGGCAGTAAGACATCTTCCCCTACCCCCCTTGATTGCCAATGCTATGCAGTTTATCAGCTGCAAAGTCCCATCAAGTTGCCCTCCCTGCAAGGATTTCAACAATCTGTTCCACCATCCATTCCATCTCCCTTAGTAGGTGCTTACAATTGCAGATTGTGGGTGTGGGGAATCATGCAATAGGTTTTGAGCATGCCAGCCACATTCCATTGTGGAAGTACCAACTTCATTTCACCCTATAATTCTTGTACCGTTATAACTTCTGTTAGAATGTGAATATAACTTCTCAGTTTCCTCTAATTTTACTCCTAGCCATCTTTTCGCATCAGAGTTCAACAAAACCTAAATTATCCCATTCTCTGTAGCATTACAATTCAATTACTCCCTCAAAATCTGAAGTAATTTAGGAGACGCAATCTTTCGTTGCATTTTCAAAGTGTTTTAATAAAATATATTGGGTATCTGTAACAGATTACTTGTGGTTTGAGTCAATAGTTCACAATTCTCCTTGATGATGTATGCAGGTTATTTGACAAGTGAAAGGCAAGCCTACACCACTGCAACCCCAGTGTTTAGAGGTTATTGGAGTACACACAGGTTTTGACAACTCAGCTTTTCCCATGTTATTTTTAACCATTAGCAGTTTTATCACACAAAGAAGTTGCATAAGTTTAATTTTGTTACCCTTAGAGATGAAATATATAATATATACAGTATAATACACTTTTTAATTAACATTAATAGAAGTATGGTGTTTAATTTAATAAAAGCTAATAATTCTAATTTATGCAAATATTTGTTTTGATAATGTATTTATCATATGGTCTGTGTTCCAGCATAGTGTTGTCACTGCTTTTCTTACTTAATTTATTAATTTTATAAATGGTTACAGTAAACACCCAAACATTTATAGTAGATAAAATAGCAAAAAGAAAAAAAAAACCAAAAAACAAACACATAAATTCATGCCTGTTAAAGTGAAAGACAAGGTTTCCTTTGACTTTTGTTGTCTTTGGGTTTAGGTTCTGAAAAAAGGTGAGCTATGTGGCGCCTGTGAGGTGAACCAAAGGAAAAATATTATTTCGATAGCTGCTGTAAAACTATCACAGAATTCTGTTCAGTAGAACAGCAGTTATGGAAAGAATTATGATCCCATGGTATATTAATTTTTATCTGGATTAATCTCAGAATCTTCTACATATTAGTATCTGCAAAGATGACAAAATCTCTTCATATTAATAAAAAACCAAAACCTTGATTTATAGGTACTGATCTGCCAACTCTGCAGGAAATATCAGCATTGAAAGTATAATCTATCTGTGACCCTAAATATAAGCATAGATCTCTATATTTAGGAATCTATATTTGAAAATTTTGACATGATTTTGAAAATATGTTGAACCACATATTTCCAAATGCATAACCTAGGCCAAGACTGGGTCTTTCAAAATAGTTATTAAACTGCATGTATGTTTACAAAATTAAATTTTATAAAAAATTAAATTTAAATTGTAATATATATATATACACACATACACACGCACATGCACATGTATTATATATATATAAATATATATATAGACATTATAGTTTGTGTTTTCTTTACATAGCAGTATTTGATAATTTTTGCCTGAAGTAAGCTGAATTCAGAAGATCTGACAATTCATTGTGCTGGTTTTAAAATTGTCCTTTGGCAAATCATTCTACAACTATTTAGAGTTTCTTTGGGTTTTGATTTGTGGATACTTTGATAATTTTTATTGAGCAAAGGAGCAGTTAGCAAAATGCATAATAACAGATTTGCTCTTTTAGCTGCTGAGTAGTGTAAATGTTGCAATTTTTGTTCACCAATCTTGAGATCAAACTCTTTTGTAGATAATGGAAGTGTTGCGTTAAATTACATGCATCTGCCTAAGGCAGTTTCTTCTTGTATCATGCAGAGAAATGTGTATTCTAAAAATTCTTATGTCTGTTGTAATCCTTTCCTTGCTAAAAAATTGAGATTTTTTTTTTTACTTCTGTGACTAATTCTACCAATAAGTCTTACGTACTAGTGATAGTTTCAATAAAGTGTACCAGCAAAGTACAATATCACAGCTCAGCATTAACCATGTCATTGTCAGCAATGAGATATATTCCCAACTATAAATAAGAATTATAATTTTTATTTGTATTCCATATTATTTCTTCCCTCTTCTCCTAAAATGAAAGATCTGAAAGGTGACTGTCCACCTTGGAGTTCAAGGCATGACTGGTTCAAGGCATGACTCCCCAAGAACTTTAGAAAAATAAAAAAGGACTATTAATGTTATTTATGTTGTACAATTGAATAGTGTAAAGTGATCTAGCTCTGTTAATGCTGGTGGAACCAAACTAATAAATCTTGGTAAGGACCATAGTATTCAAACACTTACCTTGTTTCTGCTTAGTTTGCATCCATTCTCTTTGCTGCTTTTGCTTTGTCTCTAATTTCTAAAATTATTTGACTTAAGACCTCTAAGTTGCATTTTATTTTTTGATAGCATTGCCAAAGAAAATCCCCTTTTAACATTAAATCTGTGGTTGGAGGCATAAAAAGTCAAATAAAGACCTTGTGACACATTATGTATTAATGTAGAGCATAGTGTGAGCAGGGAGGGTGAAGTATTTCTCTGCGAGATAAGGACATTAAAGTGACAGAAATAGTGAAGAAACTCATCCCTCCCCACTTCCCCTTTTATTTTTATAGTAAAAATGAAACTATTATGAGTGTAGTGCAAAACAGCCCATCTTACTTTTTACGTGAACTTTAACAGCAAAGAGTGCACTCTGCCTTTTCTGGCTTCTCCATGTTTCCAATTTAGATAAAACCATAACACAGTGTTCAGCAGTGCCAGGCTGTATGATGTCAGGAGTGTTACGATTGCTTCATTATACTTCCTGGATGGAAGAGTTTGTTAGTTCTTCCTTTCCTAATCACATCCCTCCATCCCCCTCTGTAGGTGGGATGGACTGGGCTGAGTTCTTACTGGTTTAGCAGCTGGAAGCAAACAATGACTCCCAGTCATTACACTGAAATGAATTCTTTATGTGGGATCTAAACCTCCAAGGTGTTATGGATGAAAAAGATAGACTTCCTGTTTTATAAGTGACAACATTTATTATGAGACAGGGTAGAGTTTAGTAACAAAGGAGGTCAGAAACTAGAGTAAAAATGAAAGAAGCATCTATCAGACTAATATCCAAGATAAGCACACATCAATAGGTGGACTCTTACTCAAATATTAAAAAAAAACCAAAACCCCCACATCTTTTCATGAAAGAAAGGTTTTTGTAATGACCCTCACTATCCACCTTCCTGCCTCTCTCATTGAACTCTCAAACCTCTTTCAAATGAATTTGACTAAATGCAAAGAGTTACATATTCACAAAATTTTATGCAAATTTATGGAAGATGGTGATGATTCAGTTTTACTGATAACAGATTTCTATCTGAGAGATTAGTAATATAGTTATTCAAAAACACCTGATTTTCAGCTAAGTCCCAACTGCACTCAGATGTCTGACTACACCAGTGGCAGCTGAACTCAATATAAACCTCTGATCAATGGCCGATCCTTGGAAGAGGGACATGCATCCCACACATTCAAAGGAGATTTCAACTTATTAAATACATTTGGAAAAAGCTAAAATATTGAGGAGAGGAGAGGAGAGGAGAGGAGAGGAGAGGAGAATAGGGAGGGATCTACAGCAGTCATCTAATTCAACTGCCTAACTTCAAGGCTGACCAAAAGTTACAGCGTGACATTAAGGACACTGTCCAAATGCCTCTTAAACACTAACAGGCATGAAGCAATGCCCACTTCTACAGGAGATCTTGCAAAGTTTTACCACCCTCTGAATAAAGGAATGTTGCCTCTGGTCAAGTCCAAACCTCATCTGATGGATGCAGCTTTGAGCCATTCCCACATATCCTAGCACTGGGTACCAGGGAGAAGAGCTCAGTACCTCCCTCTCTACCTTCCCTTCTCAGGAAGTTGTAGGGAACTGTAAGACCATCCCTCAGCCTCCTCTTCTCCAACCCAGACAAGCCCAGAGTCCTCAGCCACTCCTCAGAGGACATTCCTCCTGGCTCCTTCTCCAGCTTTGGTGCCCTCCTCGGGATATGTTCATGTACTTTAATATCCTTTTTAAATGGTGAGGCCAAGAACCATACTGAGCCCTGGGGAACGCTGCTGGTCACCAGCCAGATGTAGCCTCATTTGCTACAGCTCACTGAGCACTGCCTTTCAGCCAATTCTTCACCCAGTGCACCATCTACATGCTCATCTCACAGCTGGACAATTGCCCAGAGGATGTTGGGAGGGACAGTATCAAAATCCAGAAAAACTGCATCCACTGCCTTTTCTTCATACACTAGGAAAATTATCTAATCATAGAAGGATATCAAATTATTTCATATATAAAACATATAAGTATGTATTCTTACCTGTTATTATATTACTATACGCTATACAGTTACTTATAATAATTTAAATATGTATATTTATTTTTTTTCCTGGAACATACACATTTAGGCAATCATTAACCTCTACCTTTAGTTACTTATATAAGGGTCATCTATACAGTATCTCGTGGCAGAAAGCTAACATGGTGTAAATGTCCATATGAACTAGCCATGCCAACACAGAACAGACCTGTTAGTGCTGTTATACTTGGCTACAAAGGAATGCAGCGTTCATTTCACAGCTATGTGCTAGCACAATGCCATTGTACAGCAAGCTGGACAGATTCAAAGTAACAAAGGTGATGTCTCAGAACTGGACAAGGTACCAACACTTCACGCTGACCTCTAAAGCCTCTGACTGCCACTGAGTGGTTTACATTATCTGTCCCCTGTGAACTTGACAGGAACAGGTGTCTTTGGGCTGCTCATACATGTGCAGGTCAATTACAACAGGTTTAGCAGAAAAATAACAAATGGATTATACTGGTAGGCAGTCTTGATCTCCCTGAAATAACAGTCAGTGAGTTTGGCCCTGTTAACTAGATTTAGCCTCTGGGTGATAATTGCTTGCTCATAAGACTTTTCTTGCTTGCTTGCTTTATCCATGGACATGCTGCACAGACAGCTGGCTAATACAGGATCAGATTGAAACTATTTGCTGCTGAGTTGATTTGGCCCTTCTGTGAAACTTTCTCCTCCGAGAAATGCATGCTGGTAAGAAACTGCTCACTTGGTTTGGCTCCAAGCAGATATCTTTTAGATAATCCCCACTTTGAAACTCTCTTTTCAGGCACAGTAAGAACGGTAAACTGTCCCCATAGACTGGTTTTTTAGATCTTCAGTTATGAAACTCCTTCTATCCCATGTCCCACTGTGCTCATGCCTGGATTTAGGGCATTTACCTTGTTTTGGGAGTTCTTCCACTCACAAAAGGACCAGAGAACTGCCTGCTCAGAATAAGAGCATCATGAGATTGATTGTTGAAAAGGAAACATATTTTGCCAGGGCAGAGAGAAAGTAACAATTGTTAACTAGGGAATGTATTCAAGATTAGAAATGAAGCCATGCCAGTAGTTGAAGTTTAACAGCCAAACTCAAATGCTTTCTCAAGTTCAGGTCCATTCTTTCACTGATTCAGAAAGAGAATTTTAATATAAGCCTTTCATCTTCCAGAATAATACTTTAGTCTTCTCATGGGCTATACAGTATTCATAAGCATTATTTTCTTTCCCATTTCTGCTCTTCCATTCAGCAGAAAACAAATAAATATTCATTCAGAGAGAACATGGAGCTAGCTGTTCATGAGAAATCTGCTTGGAAGCAAGAAATTCAAGTCCAAAATCCTGCTCTGAAGTAAAGCTCAATCTTAGACCCCAAGCTCCTGAGGCTGTAGGGCCTGAGCATTCCATTTGCTTTCAGCATTTCACTTGAGGAGCACTAGACTCATATAGCTTACTGGTAAGACCCCC
Organism: Pardalotus punctatus; assembly: GCA_013400915.1. Classification (NCBI taxonomy): domain Eukaryota; kingdom Metazoa; phylum Chordata; class Aves; order Passeriformes; family Pardalotidae; genus Pardalotus; species Pardalotus punctatus. The sequence goes on from VZTX01012327.1 coordinate 668,807, forward strand.
TAGGAGGATAAATGTGAAAACAAACCTATTGCTAGTATACTTCAATTCACTATACAGGGTTTGTTTCTCAGCTGGATAGGGGTGTAAGGCTGGGAAGACTATGAAAGTAAAAGTAATCTTTAGAGGGAAATTTAAATTAGTCTTTCTAGGTATCTACTCTCTACACCCTGACCCTGGCATGGGGATTTTGAATAAGAAAGCACAGAGGCATACCAAGGGTGCTGAAGAGTCAACTTCACTTTCACCACTGAAAAATAATGAGGTCTTTGAAAGTTCAAATGCTTTCTATGTAATTCTTCTTCATTCCCATTGAAAGGAGCTATGCAAAGAGCTGATGAATGCAAAATTCAGTAGAAAGCAGATCAACAGCAAGGAGTAGTTGAATTCAAATCTGCATTAAATATTTTCTGCTGCACCTGCAGGTAGGATATATTCAAGGAGAACTATTTTATTTGTGGAGGTTGAAAAAACAGTTCAGGAGAGTAGATGATTCACCTCATAAGGTGCCACCTGATAAGCTTTGGAGTTAATAATGTATGTCATTATAAATAATTTAAAGACAGGATGGAAAATAAAAATAAACTTACTGCCATGAATAAGTGATCTGTAATTCCCCAAGTTTGTGGAAGGTAATTTCTTGTCACAAGTACTCAGTGAGCCAACATCAAAAGAAGCCCTCCTAGACTAGTTTTTTGAGTAGAGAAGGACTCGTGGGAGATATAATGGTAGGTGACCCTCTTAGTCACGGTCATCCTGCGATGGCTGAATTTAGAGCTTTTGGTGTGATGAGCAAAAAGGGTTGAGGATGGTCAGAGAGCCAGTTACCAGTGTCCCCTGGGAATCTGCTTTCGCAGGCTAAGGTGTCCATGTGTTGTGGTCAGTTTTGCAGAACTACCTTTTAACAAGGATCAGGCAATCCTGTTGTGTCCAGCTTGGTTGAGCCGGGATCTCTTCTTGGAAGTCAGGAGGATTTATGATCTTTGTAAGTGAGGTCAGGCTTTGCAGAAAGTTCACAGGTGGTTGATGGCCTGTGCCTGTCAGTGTTTAAGAGGCATTTGGACAATGCTCTAACATTTGGTCATCCTTGAAGCAGTCAGGCAGTTAGACTAGATGATTGCTGTAGGCCCTTTCCAGGTAAACTATTCCTTCCCTTCACATCCCTTCCTTTCTTCTTCCCCTCCTTCATTTCCCCACCAATATGTGCTGGGTTAATCTGATGACATTTTCTCCTGGCCCTGCACTACCAGAGGGGATTGAGTACCCATAAATGTGCCCCAGCCTAGGCATTGGCTCTGTCACCTTATGTGAAAATGGTATGTGCCTTCTGATGGGGGTGAGAGCTGTGGATCATCTTAAGATCATTTGACCATCTGCACAAATTTGCAAACAGCAGGTGTGGAGTGCAGTTTTGAAAGTCTTCTGTGCTCATCCAGTTTCTCTAGGTTTTCTCATGATGGCAAAACCCCACATCTCAAGCAGGACAATGCTCCTGAACTAAAAGTTTAAAAATCTTTTGGAGGTGAGCAATATTTGTTCATTACCCATGTAATTTTTTTTCTCTTCCTGTACTCATTTTTAGAAATGTGTGAGCTGTTTTTTTCTAGAAAAACATACTAAACCACAAGAGCCAGAACTACAGCACTCTCTCAGAGGGAAGGTCCATCTGGCCCAATACTCTGGCTCCAAAGAAGGTGACCACCAATCTCTTAAACTGAGCATAGGAGTAGTGCAAGTCTACTTCTGTCAGGGTTTTGGGGGTGGGGATCTCCTCCATTGGGACCCCCCACCCCCCATTTCCTGCCAAGGGTCCAGGCAATGTGTTCCAGCTCAGCCTGGGACCTTCAGTCCCTGCCTGAGCCCTGCTGTAAGCATGCCCATCTCTGCCCCTGTCTCCTGGGTGAGCCTGGGACCTGCACGGCAGAGAGCTGCTCACCGGGCTGGAGCCCTCAGACCTGGGTTGTAGTTTGTCATGCAGAACTCTGGGAATAACATAACTGTCCTGTTCTGTTCCATTCTATGCCCTCTGCTTGCCATGAGTCAATTAACTATGAAACTGTTTCTTGCTTGAAGTTTCAGGGGGTTTTCAGCTAAAAAAAAAAAACACTTTAAAGGACACAAAGATGCTACAAAGTAGAACAGGAATTTTATTCTAATTTTCTGGGCTTGTTTCAGAGGTTCACATCCAAGGGAAGGAAGCTTTGTAGACTCCTAGGGTGAGCGCCAACATGGATCCTTGGGACTGAAAGGCTGATCATTTTCAGACCCGCAATATTTGGGTTCACACATAAAGTAACACCAGGCAAAGAGTATTTCTTCCAAATGGGGAAAGTAGCCCATTGCTGCTCTCATTGTCACATCCCATTGTCCCACTGAAACCAAGCTGTGCAAATCCTCTATTAAACACACCCATTGGCCATGTTTATATAGGATACTAAACATGCTTCAGCCATGGGTCAAAACTTTCACAGCTTGTTTTTGACTTCGATCTTTCTGAGAGATATTTGCTTACCTTGATTAGTGGTCAAGAAGTTAAAATCGTATCTAAAGCCCTGGAATGTCTTCTTTTTCTTTAGGACTTAGTATTTTGAGTCCCGAAAGAGTAAGGAAGGTACTATTTCTGCCATTTTGAAAGTTAGCACCAAAATTCATCTGTATGTTGAGATTGTTTAAATAAGGGCATTTACACCCTATACATTCATTTGATGTCTGAAAATTTACAGAGATGTAGGAGACATGCAGGACTTCCTCACCATTCCTTACAATGCACCAAGTGAAATTTTCTACTAAACCACTTATGGTGAGGTCTTCTTGGAAAGAAGTACTGAATTGTTGTGTCTTCTTGACCAACTTTTTTCTCTTTTTTTTTCTTTTGGCATTCGTCCTTGATATCTTTGAAAGATTCCATTCCATTCCATTCCATTCCATTCCATTCCATTCCATTCCATTCCATTCCAACCAGAATTACAGTACTCCAAAGCATATATTGTATTTATGACATAATTATTTTCCTTTAATCTGCCCTGCAATTTTCTAATGTATTTTGCACACAATGTAATGTCACTCTTAAAAGAGCAATTAGTGTGCATCACTAATTAAGCCCATTTAGCCATGGTAAGAGCCATACTAGAAATGTGCCATATTCCTCCCCAGCTCTCTCTGAAATGTTTCTGCAAGTCTTTGTTTTAGATGACCATTTACTTTCATAAGCCATCCCTTTAAACATTTTGCAACTTTGTGGTTGTTAACTTTCTTCTCTAACATTTGGTAAGTATCAAAGTGCATCTCTTTATGAGTCCAGAATATATGATGAGTGATTTACATTTTCATTGCAAATTTTTTTCATTATACTTATTTAAACAGCCCATATGAAAATTTTACACATAAGTCTTGTTAGGATTTTTTTCATTAAATCCACATTCATTATGCCCTAACAGTTACATGTATGAAATAATAAACAATTGCTTCCTGTATTTTCTTACTGAGATTTAGAAAGCTGCAGTCCTGATTCTGTGAAAGGTGAGAATACAGGCTGATCTTAATGCTTAGATATGCATAGAATTTTACTGAAAGAGTTCCTTAAAGAAAAAACATATGTCATTTTTTACATATATGCAGAATTTAGAGTAATGAAAGGAATTCATTGCACTCTCTGTTTTCATGTTTAAATTGTTCCCATGGGGTACTGTTGAAAGAACGTGGTACCTGGCTAAGGCGTACAACCGTCATTGTTTGGCTGTACCATTGCAAGTTACACAAAATAGTTTTGGTATTTGGCCCTTGGAAAATAGTGTCAGGTACAGAAGGCTTTGCAGGAACTCTTTGCTGCACAAATATTTCTCACCCAGACAAGACCTGGGCTTGTTCCAAATGCCTTTTTTTCCACTCATGGATAAGGAAAGAAACAAGCTTTCTAAGCTTTCTACTCCTCTCCTGCAGACACGAATGAGCATTCAGTGGTGCAAATACTGGCAGAGGGTTATTCTGTGGGCCCTGGTTGGGAACCTTTCCCATTTGAAGGAAAGACAAACTTGCAGTGCTAAGAGCTGTGCTAAGAATTCACCATAATGACTCCAACACCAAAGCTAGAGCAGGACTTTTATCAGTAATTCTTGATGAATGTGGAGCACATGGGAGAAAATGATAAAAAATTTCCCCTCACTTTTCAGGATTTGAATATGTCATCTGCTTGATTTTTTCTGTATTAGTGACATTATTTTCCTTTGTTTTATTTTAATAAATAATTTTTTTTATAATCAAATAAAGAGATTGTTGTGGTTGAATAGCATCTCCTTTGAATATGTTGCACCAATGCAGCATTTTCTAATTAATATTTTGCTCAGTGCTCCTCATTATAGCATTTTGTTGTGCTTAACAAAAAAAGACAATAATAAATTTTCTATCAGGAGAAATCTTTTGGTAAGTGCCAAAGCCATTTGTTTGGCCACAGCTGGGATGTGTTATAGTTTAGCCTTCAGAGGCACCATGCCAGCAGTTTCCTATGGAGACCTGGAATAGTTCATGAATATTATGCACTGAGTATGCCACACACTCATGGAAATGAATTGCTTATTGTCCCCCCTCAAAAAAGTTTTGATTGCTCCTTTTCCAGATGAATTCAAAAACCAAGAAAGCAAACTACTGAGCATTTCCACGGTACAGCAGTGCTTGAAATCACCTTGTAATTGGGGCTGAAGTACTACAAGAAGGTGTTGGAAAGCTCAAATACTTTATGGAATGAAAAACAAACAGGAAAGTGAGCCTGCGTGTCCCATACTGTGTGACCATCATGATCATGTCTAGAACCCCGAGAGCTGTGTATTTTCATTCTGTTCGATAAATTGTTCTCCACTTGTCATAAATGTGCCTTTGTGTCTTTTCTGGCTTCTTTTCATTCCATTTGAAATAAAACCAATAAATTTATTTTATTTTATATTGAATATTAGGGTGTTTTGTAATTGCATCCAATGTAAAACTTGGTACTTTGGCTTCAACATCATTTCAGCAAACAGCTATTTTTTATCTTACTACAAATTCAATTCTTTAGAAAAGCCATCTGGCCCATCCTAGGCATGATGTGCCAAACTTGGAGTGTGACAGAGCTGTGTTTGAAAGATAAATGAGTAAGTGTGTGTGGCCCTCTTGGAATTTCATCAGCTGTAACTCCTGCTTAATATCTTCTTCCCCAATTATTTTGATCCTGCTGTAGCTGTGGAAAAAAAAAAAATTTAGAGCGGTAGAATCATAGAAAGGCCTGGGTTGGAAGGGACCTTAAAGGACATGCAGTTCCAGCCCGTCTGCCACAGGCAGGGACACCTTCCACTAGACCAGGCTGCTCAGAGCTCCATCCAACCTGATCTTGAACACTTCCACAGATGGAGCAGCTTCTCCGGGCACATCTACATTTGTGCTTTAAAAAAACCAAAACCCAACTCCTCTTGTTCATTTGATAATCAGTAGCATTGGGACTCTTGACTGTGTTCTGTCCATTTGTAAGCCTCCAGCTTAAATAAAAGTGACATCCTTTCCCTTAAAGTATCTGTACTGTAGAGTAAATTCCAAGATTTTCTGTTTATCAGTTTTTGGGAGTTCAAGAACATTGCACATTCTGTCATCCCAAGCATAGTTTTCTTTAGCGACTCCTTCACCAGTGCTTTATTCTGGTTACAAGCCATTTTGTTTGAATGAAATAACTGCTTTGTGGTTAAAGTAAGTCACGGCTCCCTTAAATCTCATCTACTGAGTGATTTTTCATGCATATGATTTCTCAAAAGACATAATTGATCACATTGCTATAATTTATTTATTATGAAGAAGGATATTCCTTGGAATCCACAACATCTGAACATCTGTGCTCCTTGTGGGTGGAATTAGAATAAAGATGGTGAGGAACTGAATGGAGGAGAGTGAAAAGATGTAGAAATAACCTATGTTAGCCCTCAGAGTTCTGCTTGTGGTCTGCTGCTGCTTTTATCGTCTTTTAAAAGTAGCACCTGTGTGTCTCCTGAGAAAAAAATTAATTGGTGTGGTATTTTATTTATTCTTTTGAAATAAAGTGATAAGCATTATTCTTCTGAGCAAGATGGATATTCAGTACGTGGTATTTCCAAAAGAGCCCATAATCATCATTCCTGAGGTTCAGCTAATGTAGCCAATCTGAAAATGACAGAAACAACAGAAAGAGTAGGGTCCCTGTTTTCAAGGAGTCATTTTCACTCCTACAGATTGGACAGGAACACATCTGGTAATTTTTGAAAACTAACCAGTCTTCTTATTTGATTGTATATTTTTTAACAAGCTCGCATTAGAAAGAGTTGATCTGAACAATTTTCTCTCATAAAAACCCAGGGATGCTAAGAACAGCTGAGAACAGGCAACAGTCAGCTCGGAGCTGTCCATGGTATAAAACTGCCTGACTACAGTACTTAAACTATCACTAAGTAAATCAGAAAGTTTATGTATTTTTGAAAGTTGCTTTTATCATATGCTAAAACAGAAGGCAACAGAAGTGCAGAAGAAGAAGCTGAAACTCAACAAGAAATGAGGAAGTGCTCATTACCTTTTTTTTTTAAGGACATTTATTACCTTACATTTAACTTCAAAGAGAAAAAAGGAAGACTCGAGCCTGAGACCAGCAAGATGTGAGAGGTTCAGTGACTGTAGGAAACCGGGGATCTTTCTCCTCCCTCATTCATTCTTGTAACCAAAGATTAGGTTTCATTATATTATTTGAACTAAGGGAAATGGAGAAAGAAAAGCCATTTTTCAAGTAGGCTCTAAGACTTTAAATTTTATTTAAATGACCTTTTATAGGGGCAAGTAATTGTCAGTTACTCAGTGATTTACACATCAGAGTGAGGCCATGATCTTTTTGGCTATATAAACAAAATATTGCAACAATGCTCATGCAAAACCATGATTTATCTTCTTCTGCAGTTTTAGTTGTAATCTTCTGTTATTTATTCCAGAGCATATAATTTCAGGAAAACCATTCATTCAAAAGCACTAGCACTGGTTTTCCTGGGAAAAAAATAGCCCAGAAAAAAACAGAAAATTTGCAATAATTTGATTGCAAAAATGTCAGCCCATGATATCTGCAATTTTTTGTTACCAGTAGTGGTTTGAAACTCTTTGATAGAGAATTGATGAAGAACAATAGGATTCTTTGGTTGGGTGAACATTAATACCAATTAAAATATGTTTTTGGCAGAGATTCTTACATATATACATTAAAGAATACAATAAGAGTGCACATTTCTGAGATGGAAGCTTACAGAAATAATTGGAAGGAGACAAAAAAACTCCAAACCTGACACCATAAAAGCAGAAGAAATAATGAAAAAGTAGTTTAGGTACAGAGATTATGAGAGAAAACCCTGTCAATAATACCTGAGGACCAAGTTTCTCCATGCACGGACAGAAGTGCATATTCAATAAAAATTAAAAACAACTTAAAATTTGTCATCATTATAACACTGTAATTTATAAAACATTATCCACTATAAAACATTTCTTGTGTTTACTAGGTACCCCAGAATACATTAAAATAATAAATGGTAAATAGTTATGACATTATGATACTACTCTATCCCCAGCTGTAAAATTAACTTCATCACCCTGCTTGGACTGTTTGGTTTTCAGTATCATAGAAACAGGACTTGTGGAAATATTCAGAGAAGAGAACTTTCTAAAAGGTAAATGTTGCTAACTGACAGTATGGAAAGGATTGCTTTATCAGGGCTAATTATAATACTACTTATCGGAATTTTTCAGTGCTGAGTTCACTTTCACAAGGCGGGGTAATAAGAATCCCAAACGATTTTATTGATGAAAAAGCTCAAGTTTGGTAAGTGAAATTATTTGCCCTCATCTCAGAGCCAAAGCCAGCAAACCACTAACCTACCAATTGGAAATTTGCAAAATACGCTTACAAACTCTCAGCAATGCTGGAGGGAAGTTTGAAGATTGCTGTGGTAGCAATGAATTTTTTGAATGCCTTTGAAATACTTCTCACACCGTGTAGAAGACTAGGGGCTAGGGACACAGTTCTGGCTCTTCTCTTTCCTTCCTATTAAAACACTGTATTTGCAAACAATAATTAATATTAAGAATTTATTTTGCCATTTTTAATGGCTGCAGTTCTCCAGAGAACAGTGTATACAATTATACATCTATGTAGCAACTGTGAGAATGTATTAGGTCTTTCCACCTTGGTTGAAATAAGTCAATTCAGGGATATCTTTTACCAGTTTGTGATTACCCAATTATGATCAGTTATGATCCAAACTACAGAGCATTTAGGAAGCTCTGCTTTCTGTGTTCTGACTGGCTATATCTGTGTTTGTCAAACCTCTCTGTCCTTATGACTCTACTTGTTCAACTGCAAAATCTCTGATGGATGCAATACTGCCAAGAATGGAAATTATCACAAAGAAAAAGAACACTTAGGGGAAATTTAATGCTCAAACAATTGTGGCCAGTAGTGTGGTAAGGAGCTTGACTTACTGTTGAACATTTTTAGGGAGCTTAACTAATGAAAGTAGTCCTTACCGGAAAATAAATCCTGCTTGTGAATTACTCTGGGTAATTATAGGTATTTATTTGGCCCCAGACCAATCAGATAGGTTTGGTACCTCGCACAAGACAAAATTCCGTGAATTTACAGTAGTGCTGCTCATAACACTACATGGCTTACACGCCACCTGGTGGACAATTGTGGAGAATTTAGTATTTCTTTAAGGCTCGCTATTTCATTGATATGCGCACCACATTCTTGGAGAAATTTCTCTGATCTTCTCTTTTTTTTTGCTTTCAGATTATGTGCACCAGTTCTTTGGTGCTGTAATAGCCTTAGAGGAAAAGTTGCTACAATGGGTAGAGAGCATGTCAAACATTTTGATTCTATAGTGTGCCACAATGTTAGGTGCCTTCTTTGATGTAGCAATGAGTTTCCTACATAAATGAAGCAGCTTTCTATGCATCCTTACTTAGCGCCAATGCTTTTCCAGATAGAACAACTTCTCACTGCTACTGGGTTAAAGTAGGGACAAGGAATTGGAAAATTACACTTGAAGATCTGAAACTTCCATTAGCAGTTTGTTTTTATTGCCTTTCTTTCATGGCAAACTTTTATAATAACATAAGATAGATTATGCTTTTCTCTACTGAAACTGATTAACTTAGAGTAATTTTTTATAAGAGGAAAATGAGCCATCTCTAATGGAGAGCCACATTCTCTATTTTTTGAGAACATATGCCAATACTCTTAGTCACAGTAAGGACCATCTTCATGGACTAACTGAAGTCAGCAGTGATGCTACAAGGTACTTTATGTGGCTCATAGGACTGGGTGACAAAATCTGTTATTATCTGATTACTCTGGACTGTGAAGTAGAAGATATTTCGTATTTGTCGTTCAGTGTTGTTTCCCACTAATACCATACTCAGTGTTCTGTATGCTTTTTTGCATAATTTTTATGTCTTAATGTTTGTTTTTGAAATGAGGAAAAATAATTAGGATATGGTGTATGTGACAATGCTTGGGATGAGAAATAAGGGGAGAAGTGGACAAAAAGACAATTCACAATATTCATTTCAAAACACAGATATGTGGATGTCATAAATGGAACTTACAAAATTCATGATCTAATTATAATAGAGTTCAATAGCTATCCACTGGGAAGCATGAGGACAAAAGGTATGTATGTGTTTTATAAAGAACAGTAACATCTGAGTCTTATTTTACCTGTACAATTTGAGAAAATTCCCTGAGAGCAGTCAAATTGCAGTAGGAACGGAAAGAATCAACATCTCACAAGAACTGACTGACAGATGGATCTAGACCTATTTTATTAATATGTTTTCCCTATTGATGTCAGGAAACACTTGTGTAAGTAAGGATGGCTAGAACAGAAGTATGTGCATTGAAGAAGCTGTAATTTTTGAAGTTTCAGTGACCCACGAAGAACAATTTTACTTTTGGCATGTAAAACAGAACACTTTTAATTTTTTTTATATAAGCATATTTCAAGATAATGGCAGCAGTTAATTTTAAGATTGTAATGTACTTCTGACCAGAGTAAGAAATTATTTAGTTTTATCAAACATTTTGTACAGCGAGAATCTTGCTCATATACAGTATGTGATCTGAGGAGAATTTTCAGGCTACGACACCAGATGTGCACTGGAAATGTTCTGCACTTGAAATGGTGTCTGCAAGATGCAGGTTGCCTGCTTGTAATTTTTTCCTCTTTCATTTGCTACTCTTTAGTGACTAGTAAATTAGGGGGAAATTGGTTTTAACACTGGAGAGAAAGAAAATTCTTAAAATTTTTTGCATTTCATGTGTAAAGCATATACAGGCATTTAGGATAAATTCAATCCACCTTTTCAAAAGATTGAACTTCTGTTTCTGTCTGGTGAAATCTTTAGTCACAAGAAGCTGAGGTAATAGAATATTATTGGGAGGAAACAGTTGAAAATGGAAGAATGGTGAAGAGGATAGTAAATGTGCTCTACTGACCTTGCAGGTGAGAATGCCAAGAATATTAGGGTGGGAAAACTCCATTTATTATTCCTAGTGTTGTTCATCCTTTGCCTGTTTCAAAAAGTAGAGTTCCCATGTAGAGATAACATGCTCTCACAGACATGCTTGTGCCTCCTGCTGGGAGAGAGCGATCAAAGGCTCAGAGGTTGTAGAAGCACAACCTCGCGATAAACTGCCCGTGAGCGGAGCCCTTTGATATTTGGGGCAGGCAGGAGGACAAACTGAGCCTAATGGATCCCTGTCCCCATGTGTCTCTGCTGCCTGGTGTTGTTAGCGAGGTAATGAAATAAATCTATTCTTTGCCTTAGCTCTGGTTTGGTGCTCGCCCTGCCTACCTGCATGTGCCAATTCACACAAACATCTAATCTATTAAAACACGTTCAGCTATGGCATTTGTTTGGTTTCGTTTGGACTTTTTTGTGCTCTGATGAGCCATAGAAAAAGGCATATCCTTTTGGGGATACAGAATTGCTAGTCATCATTTTGAATAGGCTTGGGATGGTTGTCAGGAGTAAACTAACAGAGACACCTAATTCCTCACCAAAGGCTACTTGGTCCTAGTAGGGTACCTAGGTTTATAATTTACCTTTACTTATAATTATTTTTACCTTACCTTTAATTATAATTATTATTGCTATTAATGTCATTTCTGGCTAACTACAAAAATGTAGGCTTGGTGTTAACTAGCAGATTTAAAATTGGACCATGCTTACTAGGCAATTGCACTTGAAGCATCTTGCATAGCAAGATGCTTCACAATTCCCAATTTGATTCCACTGTTTTTAACGTGGTTATTCTCAACTTTAATATGAGTAAGCTAGCATAGTGTTTGTGGGTAGACACGAAGCTAAAGCAGACTCTGTGGAATGATAGCAGAATTTCTATTCTAAAGCCCATGTTTCACTGTCTACAGCTGTGCCAGGTACTCAAGGACCTTCCTGAAGTTAAAGAAGAGGAACTTTAATGGTGCTTGACTCATCTGATCCTGTACAAACTTCTAGTTTAGAGCAGCATGAATCTTATCTGAGATGATACTGGCAATACTGCCTAGCTCTCTGTCAAGTGTAAAGGGAGACTAAAATGACAAGTTCAAAGTAAGATGTCTATATTCAGCTGAACCATTCCTTGATTTGTGAGGGAGAAAGATGCTATCCTTTTTTCCCTTCTTACCATTTACTTGTTGGAATTCTATAGACTGCTGGCTGAGCAACAGAGTGAATGTTACAGCAATCAAGGTTTGAAATAAAACCAAGGTCAACCAAGCTGAACAGAACACTAATGAACAAAAGATGCACTTGTTCTGGGAAGAACAGATTTTTCAATCTGAGTTGTCAAAATATCCCCTTTCGGTGCGTCTATAAGTGCTGTAGGTACTTCTGAAGCATCATCAGAGCTGCCAGTTTTGCAGATAGCTGGCTTGAAAGAAGTGTGACTCAGACATGTCCCGAAACTGATAGTACATGAACAGTGGGTTAACATTTTGCTGCTGCACAACCTCTAAACAAGTTGATGGAGAAGTGACCATGTGGATGTAGAGCACCCAGAAAACAGGTTATGTTACATTTACAGTTTTTCAGAATGTTAATGACATATCTTATAAATCATATAGAGTGGTCTTTGATAGAGGTGGAAGGTGGAAAGCAACTAAATCACTCGCTGATGTAAGATGGGTGAATAGAGAATAGTGTTTCAGTATTTTGTTTGCATCAAAATTCTCCTACATTTGCAGGCATGTCTGTGGGAAGAACAATGAGACCTTACTTCCTCATGAAGTTGGAAACACAGTAGGATTCAGTGCTCTTATCACAGCAGCCCTCACCATTACATTGCATTCCTTTTAGTTCTTAAAGAGATTGCATTCTTTTTGGTTCTCAATATTTACCACAGTTCAAGATCTTTGTAAAGTGGAAATAAAATAGCCTGCTCTTCATCTTTCTCTTTCACAGAAAACACATTTCAAGGTTTTTGGCTGGGATACTGAAGATTTTTAAGGGTTCAAAAGTTACAAGTGGTTCTATTAAATTCCTCTCTGCACTCAAGTAATTTCTATGAAATGCAGAAATTTCTACAGAATAACACTCTATCACTTTTGTATGATGCACAACAAAAATGCGTGCACTCTGTAAATTATGAACATTTATACTACTAGTTTCATCTAGTTCACCTATAACTCTATCATGCTTTCTTACGGGTAGCAAAAGGCATTAGCTTGTTAGCTGCAGTCATCATGTTCCTTTGATTCTTTTTAAAGTACTTTTCACTTAGGTTTTTCCTTTCCCTCTTAGAGTGTGTTTCTGATGATTAAATCTTTCATACTCTCTTGTACTCTCTGTCACCTCCATCAAAGTACTAATGGAGCACTTTCAGTTCACTTCCCTTGATAGGGCAACTTACCCTATAGGACAAGAGGCATAGCTCTTGCTGATTTGTCCATCTGGCTTTAAAAAACTCGTGTTTGGTCTCAGAGCCAGTGACTTTTTTTGCAACACTTGGAATATGGGTGATTTTGGACACTGCATAGATTCCGGTTTTGTTCTTTACCTGTATACAATATTTACTCACCTTGTTGGGGAGCTTAATTCAATATTTGTATGATGCTTTGAAATCCTTAGATGCTGTGGAGAATAAATTATTTTTCATTCATTACATGCCACATTGTAGTGAGTAACTTACAATAGTCTAAGCACCTTTTATTACCAGTGTGTTTAGTGCTAAAAATTCATGTACTATATTAGGACTTTGGTCTACCTAATGTGACTTCTTCATAATTTTTAATTAGACATTAAGATAAGGTCAAGAAGTGTAAGTCTTTTATAAAATACATGTATTTTTTAATGTTTAATACTTTATAAAAGCTGAAAAGTGTCTAAAATCTAAGCGATTTTTATGTTGCCATACCTCACAGAAAGTATCTCCAAGTCACCCTGTATTTCATTAATATTGTGAAAAGGATCTGTGCTTGAGACGAAAAGGGAATTTACCTTGGAGATAAATCTGGGCAACTGATATGACTTAGGTGGTTGCTCCCTGTCTTTTTTTCTTATGAGTGAATACTATGCAAAGCGTATTTCAATAATAAGCTTGTCCTTCTATAGTAGATATTTGCAGATTGCTTTATATGTACATGACCTATTAAACACATAACATTAAGTTTTTATTTGGGTGAGTGAGTGGTACATACACATACATACACAGTGATACATGTTCTAGGCTCCAGAAGATAATAGAACTGTATGGTGAGCTGATACTGAATCCCCTGATATGCAAAAAAGGCAGCTTACCCACAGGCTTCTTCCCAATTCTGTTGTCTCTAATGTCAGATCAATTTTTGGTTTTTTTTTTTGTTTTTTAGAACCCTCTTTCCTTGGCTATGGTGACTTCTAGTCTCCAAACTAGAGGAAACATGCTCCAAAATTTTTCATGTGACACTGGAGTGGATGAGACATTCAGGGTGCATTGTGGTGGTTGTTGCAGGTGTCATCACATGCAGGGTTATTATGGTCTCTTTTTGTTTGCCGTGTATGCTGACAGTCTGGCTGCACCTCTCTGATGGCCGTGCAGCAGGGCATGTGAGAGTTTATTGCATTGAACTATTGATTGGAGAAAAGACTTTAAAATCATGTCTTTGATTAGATGTTCCCTAACTCCAGGCAATAAACCCAGGTTGTTTTGCAATGCCCAGATTAAAATCCAGAGATGTTAAAACCAGAACATGGTTGCTTATAAATTAAGCTGAAGTGGTCTTTATGAGAGGCCTCTGCAATATCAGATCTGCTGAGAGGCTGCATGTCATTAAGGGCGGTCGCAGATGCGGCTTCATACATCACAGAGCTCTTCATATTGTGTGCCCCCTAATAAGGCTTCCTGTTTGCTTTTGAGATCTGAGTGTGGAAGAAAGAATGGATAAAGAGATCGTGGTACAACCCTGCAATCTATACTTTGACTTCACTCCCTTGTTACTACTACAAAAGTAATTTCATTCTCAGTTTCATCCTTACTTCCAAAATAGCTGCTGAGATATCAAGGGCAATCATTTGTTCTCACAATATTTGTGTGAGCATTTTTGTTGAACATGCATGTATGATTTTATTATATACTAGTGCAGTCTGCTGACTGATTTCCCTGAAAGAAGAGCAGGCAGATTGGAGTGGGACTACTCTGAACAAGGAATGAATAAGCCACATCTTTTCCAGGACATAAACTACTACAGTAGCTGCAATTTTTATCAATATGACAATAAAAAAAATAGTGATTTTCAGAACACCACACCAGCTAACACATAATCTCCTTCACCAAAAACCTACACTGTCTATTTTTCCATTTAAAGTAGGAAGGTTGGTGGCTGTAATGAAAACCTCCAACTAGTGAATGGGAACATTCTTCAAGGCACGTAATAGAGTAGCTCTATCCTGCCTCTGTGAGCAGCAGGCTGACCTGATCTGGTTAGGCTCGGCTGCAGCTGTTGCACAGCTCAGAAACTCCACTGAAGCCCAAGGAGCTACTATGATTGCATAGCCACAGCAAGTGGCCTCCTAAACTTAGCACAAAGCCCATCTAATTACTTCAGTTTTTAAAAAAGTGTCCAGGTTGTCAATCTGCATATACTTGATGATATCAACACCAGACTTTGCTAGAAATTGGAAGCCTAGCAAGCAGAATGAAAGGAAGGAAGGAAGGAAGGAAGGAAGGAAGGAAGGAAGGAAGGAAGGAAGGAAGGAAGAAAGAAAGAAAGAAAGAAAGAAAGAAAGAAAGAAAGAAAGAAAGAAAGAAAGAAAGAAAGAAAGAAAGAAAGAAAGAAAGAAAGAAAGAAAGAAAGAAAGAAAGAAAGAAAGAAAGAAAGAAAGAAAGAAAGAAAGAAAGAAAGAAAGAAAGAAAGAAAGAAAGAAAGAAAGAAAGAAAGAAAGAAAGAAAGAAAGAAAGAAAGAAAGAAAGAAAGAAAGAAAGAAAGAAAGAAAGAAAGAAAGAAAGAAAGAAAGAAAGAAAGAAAGAAAGAAAGAAAGAAAGAAAGAAAGAAAGAAAGAAAGAAAGAAAGAAAGAAAGAAAGAAAGAAAGAAAGAAAGAAAGAAAGAAAGAAAGAAAGAAAGAAAGAAAGAAAGAAAGAAAGAAAGAAAGAAAGAAAGAAAGAAAGAAAGAAAGAAAGAAAGAAAGAAAGAAAGAAAGAAAGAAAGAAAGAAAGAAAGAAAGAAAGAAAGAAAGAAAGAAAGAAAGAAAGAAAGAAAGAAAGAAAGAAAGAAAGAAAGAAAGAAAGAAAGAAAGAAAGAAAGAAAGAAAGAAAGAAAGAAAGAAAGAAAGAAAGAAAGAAAGAAAGAAAGAAAGAAAGAAAGAAAGAAAGAAAGAAAGAAAGAAAGAAAGAAAGAAAGAAAGAAAGAAAAAGAAAGAAAGAAAGAAACCCAGGGGATGCATAGGAAATTATCTGACAGGCAGGTGCGCACACAGGCAAAACAATACACATTTATTTTTAAAGTATAATTATGTTTGGATACTCTGCAGGAGCTTCAGTCATGACTGACACCCTGCTCTGTGCTGTAGACACTTAATAAAAGGAAGTCCTGGAGTCATAATAAAGAATTACTGGAGCTTTACATTTAAGTGAAGCACCAAGTACCTTACCACAATCAATTTAAAGAAAGAATTTATGATATGGTTAAAGAGAACTCTGGATACTCCTAATATAAGATAGATAAGACCTATACTACTACATGGTAGTATTTTAAAGTACTTTAATGGTCAAGTATCCATATGTTATTTGTAGTAGGAGATGAAGATAACTGGTTTATTAGTGTGGTAATTGAGACTGAATGATGTGGACAATATAAGAGGGAGGCAAATATATATTTACTCAGAATGCTTAAATGCTTCAGTAACTTTAGTGCATTACTCTGCTAACCTCTTTACAATCTGTTAAATATGTATTGAGTAGATAACGAAGCTATATCCTCGGTAACACAAATTATTTAAAGTAAAGCAGTGGTTTAAAGCTACTAGTTGTGAATTATTCCAAAACCTTTCCCAAAGAAGTTCCCAAGATGAGAGCTGTAGATCACTGTCAGTTTAAGGAATGAAATTATATTAGATGTATTAGATGTTGGCTCTTTCCCATGTTTTCAGTTGCTAATTGGCATTAAAATATGGCTAAAAATACACGAATTTTTCACTAATACTACTTTGCTGTGGAAGTATTTATTGTGTTCTCCAAAGTGTCGCTATGTACTTGTCTTGAAAAAGCCTTCAAGACACATGAAGTCTCTTCATTCAGACATAAATAATAGTCTAAGAAGAGCTGACAGTCTCTTCTCTGGCATTTACCTTGCAGGCTGTGCATTAGCGAAAGCATGCCTTTTTTCCTGCCCCACAAATAGCAAATGGAAATGTTCCAGATTGATTTTGATTTTTCTTTTAAAGGTGACTGAAGTATTTTCAACGTAACTACAATAGCTTTTGATAATATTACTATAATTCACTTTGTGTGCATTTTTTCAAATATGGACCTTCTCCTTTGCATCCACGGATTGCCTATGCAATGGTCTAAACTGAATTAAGACGAAAAACTGAGGCAGATATGGTGAGGAAAAGAATCAACTGTAATACTGTTATGTTAATGAAAACCTGAAATTTGGTTTAACAAAAAGATATTTTCCTTTAGCAAGGCTTCTTTTTCTTTATATGCACTTAAATGATGCACCTAAACAATTATTTAGCCCTAGAATCACAGAATTTGCTGAGTTGGAAGGGATCCAGAAGGATCATCGAGTCCAACTCCTGGCCCTGCACAGAGCACCCTGAGAGTCACACCAGGTGCCTGAGAGCATTGTTTGAACACTTCTTGAACTCTGTCAGGCTGATGTTGTGACCACTTCCCTGGGGAGCTGTTCCAGTGCCCAGCCACCCTCTGGGGGGAGAACCTTTTCCTGATATCCAACCTAAACCTGCCCTGACTCAGCTTCATGCTGTTTCCTTGGGTCCTGTCACTGGTCATGAGAGTGAAGCGATTGGTACCTGCCCCTCTGCTTCTCTTCCTGAGGGTGTTGAAGACCACAATGAGGTCTCCCCACAGTCTCCTCTTCTCCAGGCTGAACAAACCAAGTGACCTCAACTGCCTCCTCATAATTGTTTGTCAATTTTTTTAATTATGCAGTGTAGATTAATAGAGACCAAGATACCACAAAAAAAATTTCTAAAGGTAGATGCTGTCTTGAGCTGTCTTGTTGAGATTACAAAAGATATAGGAGTATGATGCTGAAAATTTCTGAACATCTTCAATTCTCAAGTTCATGTGTGTATAAATACACATTGGTTTTTTTTTATCTTCTTGTTTGTTTTAATACAACTACAATAATTAACTGATGATCAAGCTAAAATGCATTCACTTCAAACTATAATGCTATATTTTTAGCTGTGTGAAGCAAGAAGAAGATAATGTCTCTTTTCTGCCAGTACACCCTCATCTTCCTTTTAAGCTGCATTAAGATTAGGAAAGACTTTCCTTGCATTTCTAGAAAATAAATATTTTCTTCAGGTCTTTACAGCTTCTCATAGGCAGATGGATCACAATTCTCATATGACCTCTTTCTCCATTAGAGAAATACCCACAAGTATTAACAGCCCCAGTAGAAAACCCCATGGTGTTCTTAATAAACCAAAGACTTCCTTCAATCATAGAGTTGTCCATTATCTGCTGCTTCATTCTGTGCATGTGATCACAGAGTGTCGTTTGGTCATAATTTGAAACACTCCTCTGTTAAGTCTTCATATTTAACATTCTAGAGACTTGGATGGAAATTCTGCTACGGATAATTTTTAGAGCTCTACTATGCAAGAGGGCGGGGGCAACCAAAAATATAAAATGGAAACACGATTTTTAAATGGTAGTTTGTTAGGCATAACGAAGCTTTCTGTTTACTTTTCAGTATTAATTCAAAAGTTGCATGGCTTTTTTCAAGCTGGCTCATTTTCTTCTGTGGCCCCAACTGATCACTTTATTGGATGTCATTTGGTCCCACCAGTGCTTGAAATTCTTAATTATCCTTTCTAGCTCTCTGACATTGTGTTTTCCTTCTTGACATTCACATACTGTAAATATAGCTCTATCCAGGATGAATTCCATTTAGCAGACATTGCTTGACAGCTCTAGTAAATTCAGAACGATCTATTCATTCATCAATATGTGTGTACAATTTCCATTAAGCTCAATAAAATTTGTGTACAGCTGTAATAACTGGAGCCTTTTAACACTGTAGTGTCTTACTAATTGACAGAGAGGTTTCACCAGTAGACTGAGATATCTCTCTACTTTTTAAGGCTCTAGGAGTGCTGAAGTGATCGTCGGTACTGGTGAGGCTGCACCTCAAATCTTATGGCCAGTTTAGGGCCCCTCACTACAAAAAGGATATCGAGGTACTGGAGCATTTCTAGAGAGACCATGGATCTGGTGAAGGTCTAGAGAGTAAGTCATAGGAAGAGCAGCTGAGGGAAGTGTTTAGCCTGGACAAAAGGAGGCTTGGGGAGACCTTACCACTCTCTACAACTACCTGAAAGGAAGTTGTAGCCTGTCGGGGGTCAGCCTCTTTTCCCAAGAATAAAAGCAATAGAACAAGAGGAAATGGCCCCAAATTGCAACACAGGAGGTTTAGATCAGATATTGAGGAAAATTTCTTCATGGAAAGGGCTGCCAAGTGTTGGTATAAGCTACCCAGGGAAGCGGAGAAGTTGCCATCCCTGGAAATATTTAAAAGATGTGTAGATGTGGCACTTTGGGACATGGTTTAGTGGTGGCCTTAGCAGTGCTGGGGTACTGGTTGGACCTGACAATCTTAAAAGTCTTTTCCAACCTAAAAAATTATATGATTTTATGATTTGAAAAAAATCTAAAAATAAGGAGCACTTAATTTTCTTATGGGGGTACCTTTGATGGAAGATCCTCCTTCTGCACCTCTTGGCTGGTGTGTCTGTCCCAGTCTGCTATGACACTTTCCTAACCTACAGAGTGGAGAACACGTCCCTGTTGACCCAAGCTGCAAATGCTTGACAGCTGCAGGATAGGGGTGCTAAAGCTTGCAGTTGCCCTGCTGGGATGCAGGAGCGTCTCTGCTTGCTTAGAAACATCCTCACATTTACACTATGGAACTGAAAGGTTAAGAGAAAGAGTAGAAGTATCTAATAACTTTATATTTTGGCCTAACACAATTTGACCATGTTTTCATTGCAAAGGTTAATATATTCAACTTGGATTTGTTGAATCATGTAAAGTAATATTTCACAACATGCTCCAGGAAAAGAAGAGAAAAAAAAGGGGTATATATGGTTAGCTTGTTTTATAGGACTAAAGAATGCCTGAAGATCTTTGTAATGATTTTTGTGTGACAGAATCAGTCAAAGTTAATGATTTTACAGGCCTCAGTTGTGGTTATATTAAAAATAATTGCATTACCCTTGCACAACTCATTTCTGTTGCTATATAGTTTAAATATTTTATGCCATTTTTACGGGCTGATCCTATTCCAAGGTGGGGAAAAGTGCCATTTCTCTGTGCCATTTCTGCCATCTCAAACCACAAGGGAATTTTCTACTATCACCATTATTGAGATATTTACCAATCAGCCTGCTGAATCTTCCTGTTCTGAATTACATGCCTTATCCCTTATACCTGTTTCTTTAAATGTGTACTTACGATCAATTTGAGTACATTTTTGAAAACCATAATCATCATATGCTAAACAAGTGTGGAGTTTTGAACAACTAAAATCAAGTCAAGGTTTTTGTCCTGTGGAGGACTGCATAAGCTGGGTTATGTGCAGGTATATATGTATATAAGTATAAATGGGTGATGTGCGAGTATGTTTTTTGTTGTGCTTGTTGGAAGAGCCTTTAGAAGCAGAAATTTTATTTGAAAAATGGTCTGCTGAGCCTTTAAGTACTTATTCAGAAAAGCTGTTTATTACTTATTCAAGTGAATTATAAAGGCCAATGAATACTGAAAAGGTTTCAAGAACTCAGAATGAAAGGGGTAGAAATTTTTGCATGTCACAGTCATAAGTTTTTCTTTTTTCAATGAATATATGCAGTCAGTCTGTGATACTATATCAGCTCTATCACTCCAGCGGTAGCTAAAGAAAAGAAAATGTAGGTTTACAAACTTGAAAAATTGTGGGACATACAGCAGAAGGGGAATAGAAGATGTAAACAAAGAAATTATGGAAAGAGGCAATTTTGAAGTAGTTTAATGTCAGTAATTAATATTTGGTTCTTAGTTAATTCCCAAAAAGCTTACATATCCTAATGATTACTGGACATCAAAAAGTATCTGTGGGTTAAAAGGAAAGGGAAGGGCATTGCAAAGAGCTCAGGATGATGCAGGGAAGAGGAAACAGAGTCTCTACGGAAATACTTATTCTTTCACAAACACACATATGCATAATAAAACTTTGCATTCATAGTGCACTTTTTCATTTCACATCTGCTGTAGACAAATTAGCATTACTTCTAGGAAAGCATTTGAAATATTAATGTATCAACACTCTACATGGATATAAAGGCAAGGGAGGGAAGGGCTCAAGGAGAAAAAATATGGCAGTTGGACAATATTACAGAAACACTTTTCTCAGAACTGGCATTTAAGCTTTGTCCTGGGCTGTGCTCAAACCTCTAGGCCACAGCTCTCCTGGGATATCATGTATTACGTATGGATGAGCTTTCAAAGTGACCTGAAAGATAGACACTGTACTCCCTCTGAAAGGCAATAGGATTGAAGATCCTAATATCCCAAGGCCTTTCTGAAAATCTCATCTTACACATGATCTTAACCACTTCATCACAGCCACTAAATAACAGCAGGTACTTGTTAACAGCATGTGTATTAGTCACTGAAAATAATTTATCCCTGCTTTGGGGCTCCTCTAAAGAAATTATACCTCTCCATTTCTCAGCTTTCTCTATATAACACCTGAGAAATAATTGTTTTCATTTTTCTTTGCCTCATTGATTGTAGAATAAATAATCCATGAATAACTCCCTACCCTCATTATTCTACCGTATCTAGTGAGCAATAACTTTTGGTTCAGCTGTTTAAGGACAATGGTAGGAGGGATGGAGAGGGATGGAAAAGAACAGTCAGACTCTTGCAATCCCTAAAACATAAGGCTGGGATATGGCCAGGTTGTCTCCGTCATCTCTTGTAGGTGAAAACCATAGTGATACTTCAATGCAGCTTGCTTCCTGGCTTGCTCTCGGGCTGAGAATTAATTACCGAATGGCAACATCTGCATTAGCGGCTCCTGCAGCCCCAGCTCTCTGCAGGCGGGATGGTGCTCGCTCCCCACCAGATCTAGGACCGCCCGGAGGACTTGCCTGCTGGCCACCTGTCTCGATCCCCGCAGGCTGGAGCTCGGGGAGCCGCTCCCATCGCGGTGTACGCGGGTGCGGGGAGGGCGGCAGGAGCTGAGCGCGGGGCGAGCAGGGAAGCGGCTCCTCC
>VZTX01012328.1:0-52733 GCA_013400915.1 Pardalotus punctatus
TGGGCTTCACCCGTGGCTTCAGTGGAAGCTCTTCCTCCTGGGGCTCCCTGCTGCCACCGTCGTGGTCACTGCTGTCCCCCCCACACCGTCCCCTTGGGAAGTGGCTGAGCACCTTCGCTGGGCTGCAAACGCTCTGTAGGAAGCTCTGAGCTGGGATTGAGAAGGCTCTGCTGGAAGCTGAGTTTCCTTCTGCGTGACTGCCCTGGGAGGCAGCGGGTGGCTGGAACAGCCACTCCTTCCTGCTCACCCAGCTCCAAACCTGCCCTTGGAAGTGAGGAGGAAGTGCTGGCTCAGGCAGACCTGGGATCCTTCGTCAGCCCAGCCTCTGAACTCCTTCTTCATGGTTTTGTTTCATGGCATCTCATTTCAGCTGCATTGGGTAAGGTGCCCAGAGCTGCTTTTTCTGATTATGAAGCTGATTCCAGAAAGAATTAAGGGGCTTGGTATCTTAAATAGCAAGGAGCTGCTATCTTTAATATCAACCTTACAATTAAACCAAGGGAAGGCATCATCTTGCTTATGGACATTAATTGCCCATTCCAGAAGGTCCCAGAGCAGGGTTTTATTGCCAGCCCTTGGCCCACAGGAAATTTCTCCTGTTCCTTGAGCAGAGACACAACAGTTTTGCTCCTCCGGGGGGCTCAGGGGTCCCTGGTGCTGTGTCCGGATGTTGCAGCTTGGCTGGAAGCTGTGTCCTGCTGGTTTCACATGTTCTGCCTGCCTTGGCAGCACGTGGTGAAAAGTTAATATCTGGTCATTGGTTTTGGCTGCATCTCCAAGGCAACTTCATTCATAGGCAGCTCCCGGTTCATACCGATCCGGACATGCCTGGGTGACTAAGTGCAGCTCCTGTTACATCCCGGAGGAGCTGTTAACTCCTTCAGCTCAGTGGGGAATACGGCAGGGAATGGCCACACGGAGCGGGTGGATGCCATGAACACCCAGCAAATCCGACCTGCTCTGCTCCCCTTCCATCCTTCCTGCTTTGGTTTCCTTCCCTGTGCCTTGTTCAGAGATCATCGCTGTTTAAGGTCCTGCTCAGTGCAGAAAGGTCTTGGAGTAAGTTTGTTTCTCCTGGAATTATTACACTTTGTTATCCTCTGGTTTGGGCAGAACGTTGGCTTCGGGATCTACTCTTACTGCAGAATTTCATTTGGGAAAAGGGAGCTTGGCTGCACACTGCAACATGCTCTGAAATCAGGAAAAATTTAATTTTGCATTTCATGCAAACCAAGGGAGGATTTTCCTCCAAGAGGCAGGGGATGAGGTGAGACCACCACGTTCCCAGGTGTGTTCAGGGTCCGTGAGCCCTGTGAGATAGAGGTGCACAGGTTAAACATGGAGATGTCCTGGTCCCTCACTGATGTGCCTATTTCTGTGTGAGTTCTCCAGATCCAGATTTACAGCCTCCAGAGACTGCTTCAATTCTCACCAAAAGAAGTAGGAAGGAGGAAAATGAGCCAAACTCTGGGCTTTTTGCTGTTTGTTTCTCTCACAGCACTGCTGAGAGGTGCTGTTTCAGGAGATGATGATTTGTCCTTAAAATCCTCAGCACTTGCTGGGGTGGATCCTGAAGCCCCAGTCCCCAGGAAAGCATCTGTATCCAGAAAGGAATGGGGCTGGGAAAGAGGCAGAACAAGTCTGCCTCAAACCAGCACCAAGCAGAGTTAGGCTTGGACTTGCTGAGCATCACAGAATCATGGAGTGGTTTGGGTTGGCAAAGACCTTAAAGCCCATCTTGTTCCAACCCTGTTCCGTGGGCAGGGAACCTTCCCCTAGTCCAGGGTGCTTCTCCAGGGTAAATTTGAGTACTGATGTGATCCATGTAGCCACCTTGGATGGCACTGTGCTCTTCAGAGATCCTGGAGGTGATTTGGCAGGAGGGGACAGGTAGGAAAAGCTCACTGGGTTTCACTGGACACATCCCTGCCCTCCGTGCAGCCTAAGTGGGGCATCAGAGCAGGAATCGAGGGTCAAGACGGCCCTGGGGATGGCTGAGATGTTCAAACCTGAGACCCTGATAATTTTTTAATGCGTTTTGGGAGATCTGTTACGCTGAAACGTCCGGCAGAGAATTGAGCATGCTGGGAATATGAACCTGCTGTGACTGTGCAGAGGGACAGGGCTGGGGTCCGACCTGCGGGAGAATTAATTAGGGAGACATGGGACAGATCATTCCAAGGAGCTGGGGTGCAGCTTGGTTCCCCTTTTTGGGGTTCCCCTTTTAGGTTTTACCTTCTGTCTGGCCAACCTCCCTGCTCCAGATGGTGCTTTCCCTTCCTAGAGAGGAAAACCTGCTCTTGGACTCTCATGGAGCTGCTATAACTCTTAAATTTTAATAATAGATTACCATTAGTATCAGCCTTATATAATGCACAGCTCATTATTGCTTACTCAGAATAATTTTGCAGCCTCCTTATAGAACCTTGGAACTTTATTTGCTGAGTATAAAATATGCAGAAATGCATGAATAGTTTTAAGACTTGGTACCCTAAACTAATACAGTGTGCTGCTTTTTTTTTTTCCTGCACCATGATTGAAGTCAAATTAACATATTTACCTTCAGTGCTCCCAGGAGTAGCATTAAAAAATTCAAGAGGTGATTCAGAATAGTCTCCAATTTACTGTGTTTAATGCTGGATTTCATTTCTCAGTAAAGCCATGCAAACACTTGACTCCCTTTCAGTTTTCCAGCCTGTTTCTTCCCCGTGCAGGTCCTCGGACTTATCAACAGATGGGAGCAGAATTATTACCACTGCGTTCCCAAAAGGAAGCTTTTTATTTTATTTTATTGCTTTTTCGGGATGGTGGAGAAAGCAGGGGCAGAGAATAAGGGAGGAAATGAGTTCTAACAAACGGCCCAGAAGTGTGGCTGCTGTTGTAATGTGGAGCAAGGAGAAGGATGGAGTGTGATTTCTGCCTCGCTGCCTGCGAGCGCTGCTTCGCTGGGCGATGCTGGGTGTGTTATCGGGCTCTGCCTCACTTTATCTCTCTCTGATAACTCTTTCCTAGGGCAAACTGTGGAGCTTCGTTTTGGCTCTATGTTCCCATCTTCCCCGGAAGAAAAGCTGTGTAAAGGCCAGGGTAGGAAATGGAAACTGTTGCTTTGTTGCCCAGCAGTTTCTTTATTCTTACAAATGATCCCTATGCTCTCCTGTTGTGCTTTGATTTATCCCTACAGCTGTAGGGTGCAGCTCCTTTAGCTCCAAGGATTTCAGACCCCACAGCAGTCGGGTTCAGGGATGCAAATCCTGCTCCAAAGCCCTGGGCTGCTCCACCATCTCCTCTGTCTTTAAAGCCTGTAAGTGCTGCAGGGAAAATTCGACCTTATCACTTTTCCTGAGCCGGGTAATCAATATTCCAGGGAGAGGGCCCGTGAGAGGAGCCTGGGTCCAGTCAGTACCCTCTGAGTGGGACAAATGTGCCTGCTAATTCTCTTTACCATGCACTAGAGATACTGCAGTGGGTTTTTTTCCATGCCCTGCTGCTAGATTAGGAAGTTGTTTCAGCAGATGTTGTTTCCTAAGAAAATGGGTTAATGCTTGGTGGTTAGAACGGTGTGGCAAAAAAGCTTATTTGTGTGAGGTTTTGGCTAATTGCCTTGCAAGAGTTACAGAGCGTTGCAGCAAATTTCCTGGATTTCGCAATCGCCATGATTCTGGTTTAACTGGCCAGAAAGATTTGCAAAAATAGACAAATAAATGGAAAAATAGAGGCAAATCACTGGCAAAAGGCTGGAGGACCTTGGGAAAAGCCTCCAGGTCTGAGCAAGCGGTTGAGGCTTGGGGCTCAGTGGATCTCGGGGTTTTACAGAATTCCAGCATGGTTTGGGTTGGAAGGGACCTTAAAGCTCATCCAATTCCACCCCCTGCCATGGGCAGGGACACCTCCCACTATCCCAGGGTGCTCCAAGCCCTGTCCAGCCTGGCCTTGGACACTTCCAGGGATGGGACAGGACTGCTCCCCACTGCTGCCCCAGCCCATGGGACTGGTCCCAGCAGCACTGATGGAGCTGGGAGCTGCTCCAGGCTGGGAGCACAGGGAGGAGCCTCCATCTGCACGCAGGGAAGGCAGGGATTCGGTAAAATGGGCCAGGAAAATGCAAATCAAGCATTGCTGTTTCTGAGAGTATCACCATGAAAAGACTTTCGCTGTGTCAAAAAGCGTGGTGGCGATGAGCTGGTGGGGCTGGAAGGGACCTGGGGCTCTCTCCTGGGAGCCTTGGGATGCTCCAGGGAAGGGTGGTCATCCTTCAGCCACTCCTGCCGTCCTGGGCCACGGATAAAAGCTCTGTCTGGGCCAGAATTCCCAGAGCCACGTGCCGGCTCAGCTCCGGGCTGGGGGGCTCGGGCGTTGGCCAGCACCGCATCCCCCAGTGCTGCTTAAATCACTAATTAGATTCTGTCTGAGCAGCAGCATAAACCAGGAATAAATGGACTTGGCTCCATAAACTTAGCGCTTAAATATTTTCCCAGGCAGGGGGAAAAAAAAACCACATTTGCTTTCCATGCAAAACATATAAATCTTGGAAAAGTTCCCGAAGTTGCGTGTTTAACTGTTCATATCTGTGTGTTTGTAGGAGAGAGGTGGTTATTCCCCTGCATAATTATTTTCCTTTTTAAAAGGAAGCTGGAATGTTTGTGAGGAAGACATTTTAAGGCAGTGGTGGGGATGAAGGGGAGCGAGGGGAGAGTCAGGTTGGATGGTGAAAGGGAGCAGCTTCCCCTCATTCCCTCCCCTCCAGGACTAACCACAAATGCTGCTTTTTCTTGCTGTGTTTTGGGGCTGTTTCTGCTTGTCTGATGAGTTTTAGCGAAACATGGATCTGGTTCTTGGTTTCCTTTTAATTCTGCCCCAGTACAAGAGCTGTTACTGGAGTTTATTTAAAGTCTTTGTGTAGTTAAAATTGTGGATGCTGCAGAAAACACAGCTCTTCCCTCCTTCCCAATGCCCCGCTGTTGCAGGATGCTCCTTTATTTCCTGCGCTCCCCCTCCCTCATGCTCACCCCATCAGGGACCCCACTGTAATTATTCAAATAGAGATGCAGAGATAGGTTTATTTTGTCTAAAATCACTGTTTCCCAGAAAATCCCCGAGGAGATGCTGTGGAGTCCCCTCACTGGGGCGGGGGGGATGCACAGCTCACACTGGCATCACCCTGTCCCCGTGCTGGGGGTGTGGATGGCACCGATTGTGGCACTGGGATGCAGCTGGGAATGGGGACCGGAGCTGGAGGTGCGGTCTGTGCTGGCTGTCCTGCCTGGAGCAGGGCAGGCTGGAGGTTTTCCAGCACAGTGACCCTTCAGGAGCACCGTGAGCACCCAGCTGGAATGGAGCCGGGAGATAAACCCACCCAAATCTCCTCTGCAGAGAGGAAAAACCCAATAACCATCCTCCAGCTTCTCCCCACTGCGCCCTGCTGTCATTGCAGTCCCCATTCCAGAGCTGGAGATGTTTAATTTATTTGTGTTCTCCTAACACCTTTCTGTTTCATAACAGGAATCACTCCCGGGTTTGGCCGGGAGGCAGCGGAGCTGCCACGCTCCCTGTAATCCAGGAGTGAATCAAAGCAACTTTTTACAAAACAAGATTCTCTCTCACTGTTGCAAAAGAGCTTTGGGGAAATCTGGTTTTTGTGGTTAAGGATCTTACTCTGATGCACAAGGAAAATTATGTGTAGCTTTTATTTGGCCCAAAGGATTCTTACAACATTATCCGTATTTCCTTTAATTTGTGGGATTTCTAGTAAATGGGCTTAAAAATAGGTCCGGGCAAGATGCCAGGGTACATACGAAGAGCAGAAAAGCTTTGCAGGCTGTGAGCTGCTCACTTTCACTTCTCCCTGGGTGCGGGCTGGGGGCACAGGGCGGTTGCTCACCTTTTGGGGTTAAATTTAATGATGTCTGTGGAATTCTTTGGAAGTAGATATTGCAGAAAAGATCTTTTAACTCTTTCTTAGAACTGATGCGATGTTGTTGCTGAGCTGGACACGAGTCTGGAAAGGGGCAGGATGAGCTGCAGCACCAGGGAAGGGCAAGAACGGGGGGCACAGAGGAGGGACCCTCACAGAAGTCCCTGGACCCACTCACTGATGGGATTGAGGGACCCTAGAAAAGCAGCGTGCAAGTAGGAGCAGAATATGGCAATGATAATAAGGTTTTTTTTCTTCTTTCCACTTTTCATTCTCAGAAGTCTCTTTAAGCTTTTTGTCAAATGGGAGAGGCGATGGCTCGGAGCTGGGGCGGCCGCCGGGTGCCCGGCTCCCTTTGGTGGTATTTAGCTGATTCCTTCAAAGTTAGTCTGGGTTCAAGTGACCTAAAAATGCATTTCTCCCTGGGGACAGCCACCCACCAAAGCCCTCCACTAAAACTCACTTTCCATGGTGAGTTTATGCAGCTGGAGTTCCAGTGGGAAAGGGAAGGTAATTGGGAAAAAGATCCATGTGGCATCCAGCCTTCCTCGCTCCAAGGTCCTCTGCCAGGCCAGGGCACCTCGTGGATTCCCAAAGAGTGGGGTTTTTTGTCCTGCTTTTGTAGAATTTAGTTCATTTGATTTTAATTCAATCTTTGGGCTAACGAATCTGTAAAACTTTGAGTCTTGTGGATGCTGTGTCCGAGTAGCTGCTGGGGAGGTGAAGAGGAGTGGGGAGATGGATGAAGATAGGAGGGTTTTGAGCTTCCTGGGAGCAGCAGCGGGGTTTGGATCAGTGTGGTGGGCGAGGAGCAATGTCTGGGAGTGGGGAGGGACAGGAGTGTGGCAGGGTTGGGTTGCAGTGCTCTTGAGCTAAAAGTGTGCATTTTTATGTGTTGACGGTGATGGACTTCCATAAAATCAAGAGGATTTCCATAAATGCTTTCCATAAAATCAAGAGGATTTTATGGTGCCTGATGCGGAAGCATCAGGGAAATTATTTATGCCACTGTCAGGAATGTACTAATAACATTCTTTATCCAAGGATATTGAGGTGCTTTGCAGATATAAAGTTGTCTGGTGCCCCTGTTGAGCTGGGGAAGTGGGGTCTCTTCACCTGTACAGGTGAGGACACCTCATCCCAGTGCCGTGCCAGGACCACGTTTTTCCCTAAAAACCGATAAATTGGGAGTTTGTTGTGGAAACCAATCCTCCTGCAGTGGCTGGGGATCACGAGGCACTGCCAGCACCACATGGTTCCCTGGGATCCTTTCTGGGGGAGGCAGGTGGATTTGCAGCTCCTCTAATAAGGGATGAGTTTTGGGGTGTGTCTGGAGAGCACAGGGCTCCTGATGCCAAACCTTTCCGTGGCAGAGCATCATCGGGAGCTGAATGGGGTCTTGAGTCTTTTCCACAGGACTGGAGCCTCACTGTGGGGCAGCTCCTTCCTCCAAGGGCTCTTCTGTGTTCCAGGAGAAAACAGAGCAGGGAAAAACACCCCGTGCTGCCTCGGCATGCTTTTGGTGCATTGTGAGCAGGAATAATCTGTTTCCTTCTGCACGTGGAGCTGCTGAGTGCCAGCACCCCAAAACTTTCCCCATTAAACTGTGGGACTGAGCAGCTCCCAGCCCCAGGGCCTCTTCCCGCTCCCAAATCCAAAGCCCTGATCTCCAGCCAGCCCAATGCTGTAGCACAAGTTCACGTTTGAGCTGATGCTTCAAATTTGCCTCCTTTGCTGGAGATCAGCTTTCCCAGCCGCCCTGGAGGAAAAGGCTCCGGTTGTTCCTGCAAAGACCAAGGTTAAATGGGCAGCTGCAGCCCAGCCCCGTGGGAAAGGCAGGTTTTTAGGGGTGGTTTTGGGGAGATGAGCTGGTGCTGCTGTTCCCAGAGGGTCGTTTCTGGGAATGCTGCTGGGCCCATCACCTGGGCTGGGGCTGGCATGTGTCAGCTTCTCTCTTAAAACAGACAGCGTGAGCCCCTTTGATTTTTCTTTTTTAAAATAATTGGGGTTTTGAGCATGGTTTGGGGGGGGTGGATGATTGTTTAAAGATTTTTAACTGAGAGCCAGCAAAATTTAATATTTTCTCTGTCTTGGATGTGTTGTGATTTACATTTGATTTTAGGCATAATTAGAAATGCAAGTGGAGCGCTTTGTGTTTTACCTCTGCTTCAACTATTTATGGCATGATATGCAAATGAAGCAAGCTATGAATATTAAAGATTAGAGTATGTTACGAAGTATCACTGTCTTTAATGAGTTCGGTAATGGGCACAGGCTTTGGAATATGGAGGTATTTGCTGTTGTGTGCCGGCTCGGCGCTCCGCAGCTCCGGCTTTGGTTACATCCCAGGAGAGCAGGGCTGGGATTTAAAGCCTCTCCAGCCCCTGCTCGGCTGCAATAGGTAGGTGAGATTCCCAAGCGTTCCCATGACAAAGGCGGCTGCGGCTGGCGAGGGGTGGTGATGGATTATTTCACAGAGACTGTTGCAGTTCTTGTCTAGGTCAATCCGTTTCATCTGCGGCAGCGTTGGAGATGGATCTGAGAATATGAAAGCGCTCGTCGACCTTTCAAGGTGCTTTGCAGCACTGGGAGGGAATCTTAAACACGCTCCTGCCAAAATGGAGCTGCTGCTCCGACGGCACAGGCACCCCAAGAAATTCCTGTAGCTGCTCCTGGAGAGTTGGGCTCGGTGACAGGGAATTGTTTGGGGGGTTATTGACACGTCTGAAGGTGTTTGAAGGAACATTTTATCCGCTGCTGGCAGAGGGGTGGGAATGGGGCTCCTTGCATTAACCCTTTCTCCATGTAGGAGTCAGGGCAGCCTGGTTTTAGCTCTAAATCAGTGACTGGTTTAACCCTAAATCTGTGACTGGTTTTAACCCTAAATCTGTGACTGGTTCTGGCCCTGAATCTGTGACTGGTTTAACCCTAAATCTGTGACTCATTTAACCCTAAATCTGTGACTGGTTTTGGCCCTAAGTCAGTAACTGGTTTTAGCCCTGAATCAGTGAATGGTTTTAACCCGAAATCTGTGACTGGTTTAACCCTAATCACTGACTGGTTTTAACCCTAAATCTGTGACTGGTTCTGGCCCTGAATCTGTGACTGGTTTAACCCTAATCACTGACTGGTTTTAACCCTAAATCTGTGACTGGTTCTGGCCCTGAATCTGTGACTGGTTTAACCCTAATCACTGACTGGTTTTAACCCTAAATCTGTGACTGGTTCTGGCCCTGAATCTGTGACTGGTTTAACCCTAATCACTGACTGGTTTTAACCCTAAATCTGTGACTGGTTTAACCCTAATCATTGACTGGTTTTAACCCTACATCTGTGACTGGTTTTGGCCTTAAATCAGTGACAGGTTTTGGCCCTAAATCAGTGACTGATTTTAACCCTAAATCAGTGACTGGTTTAACCCTAATCAGTGACTGGTTTTAACCCTAAATCTGTGACCCATTTTAGCCCTAAATCAGTGACTGGACTTAACTCTAAGTAAGCAACTGGTTTTAGTTCTAAATCAGTGGCTGATTTTATCTCTAAGCCAGTGGCTGGTTTTATCTCCAAACCAGCCTCAAGAGGTCCATAGGAGGAAGGTGGCCGTGTTTTGGGGTGCACACAGAGGTTCCATCCGTGGCTGCCCTGAAGAACCAGCTCTGCTCCGGTGCTGGGATCCCTGCGGGATGCTGGGGGGCTGCAGGAGGGGGGGAAAACCCAGCCAGATACGGAAAGCAACGGATTTTATTCCAAATGGGGCTCGGGGAGGGTGGGCGGTGGGGAGGGAGAATGAAGCATGCCCCAGGGAGCGTGCTTTTCAGATTTGAGGTATTTAAATTACAAATTTTGATGAGGAAGATTGTCAGCAGTATTCAAAACAGTGCTTAAATTCTTTTGAAACACTGTCGAGCTGTGCTGTGGCAGTTGAAAAGTTTGGCACACAAGAACTTGGCCCAGAAGTTGCTGCTTGGGTTTTTTCCTTTAAAACTCAATTCATCTGTATTCAAGTATCCCACATGCTTAAGGAAAAATAACCCCACGAGGCTCATACTGGTTTGAGACAGAGCCTTGCCTGCAGGAGAGGCTGCAGAAGCGATTGATCTCTAATATTAGGGGGGCTCTGTGTTGGTTAATCAGCATTAATAAGTATTTATACTGGGGGGAAAAAAAAAAATAGAGATTTGTAGTGTTTGTGTCTATGCATGAAAACAACCAGCAGACTAAACTGGGGTTTGGCATATTTTGTGATCCACTGGATTATTAATCCATATGAATTAGGTAGACCTGCTTATTTTTTTGAGGGTTGGTCAGTGTTTGTTGGTGTGGGGCCAGCTCGGTGTCTGCAGCGTGTGGTGAACACTGGGGAGACTTTTCCTCTCCAACCTCTGACCTCTCTCTGCTGCAGAGATTAAAAAAAACCCCAGATTTAAGGAATTTCTGTGCTGGGCATCAGCAGGGCTCTCCCAGCAGCACAGAGCTTGTCAGATGTTGGTGGACGTAGTTTAGCGTATAATATACATTAAAAATATATAATATATTGGTAATATATATCTGTATTCTAATATGTCACATATATAATCATAGAATCAGCAGCAGCATCTATATAATACAGCATTCTGGGCTGCAGTGTTTTCTGGGGGTGTTTTAGGGTGTGATACAGAAATAGGCACAGTCTGAAGCTTTGGGCACAATTTGTTGCCCCAGTGAAGGCTTTTGCTGCAGGGGCAGAGGAGGCAGAAATGAAAAGTCGGTGTTGAGACCCCTGTAGTCGATGATCCTGGGAGCAGGGATCGCTCTGGAAGGGTTTTCCCCCTGGGAAAAGGGGAGAGAGGGAATTGTTTGCTGGAGTACAAGCAGTAAATTCAATATATAAAACACGCAGGTTTTCAGCTTTGCCTCCATCTTCCTGCTCACAGTGGGTGTCAGGCTGGGGTGGCCACCTCATGTCACCAATTTCAGGTTTCTTGGGGTTTTTGCTGAATGACCAAACCCCTCATTTTTGAAGAACCTCCTGTGCAGCCTCGAATTTGCCTGTCTGAACCCAGAAGCACAGAGTTAAATTTCTGCAGTCTATAACTTCCCTTGTCTGCAAGCTTCTGTTTCCATTAAGGATCAAGCTCAGATGCAATTGTAGCTTTGCTTTATAGAGTATTAAAAGTTTAATGTATAAATGTCTCCCTTCACCGGAACTTTTTGGCAACCCTGAAATTCCTACAAAAACATCAAGATCCCGCTTGCTGCACACGCTCAGCTGCCCTTGAAGGGTTAATTATATTATGTCTTCTTTTTTTTTTTTTTTTTAAGCAGGGAGAATAAGCTGTAGCCAAAAGTAAAAGTCATTAATTTTAAGACAGAGATGTAAGCAAAGTTTCCTTCCCCTCTGCAGGTTGGTCAGGGTAGGCTATGCAGTAATTGAAAAGTAAAGGCAATTGAATTACAGGCTCCTGTCCAAACCGAGTGCGATTTCTTCTTCTTCTTCTTCTTTTTNCGGTTTTTTTTTCTTTTTTTTTTTTTTTTTTTTTTTTTTTTTTTTTTTTTTTACAACCTCCATTGCATCAGAACTAGGCAGTATTCCTGATGTTCTCATGTGTGTTAATGCTGACTCACAGACTAACTTGCACAAGAAAAAAAAACACACAGGCAGCTCCACCATACTAGGTAATGAGCTCTAGCAAGAAGCAGCGTCTGATGTTTTGTAAGCTTTTTTTAATTGACCTTTTAAGATATTTACTTTATTTTAAAGCTTTCTGTTCCGTAGTGGCACGGTGCTAGGACTGAGTCATGCATGTTATATATTGCTAGCTCTGCTGTTGTGTACTAGGAGTGAGGAGAATAGGATTCAGCATGGCACTTGTCTTTTTGAGGTGTTACGGATGGGAATTAGTGCTTGTGATGGGATGCTGCAGGCAGGGTGATGGGGTGCTCTGTGCTTTCCTGTGGCCGTAACTTACTCGGGGTCTTGAGTTTTTATTAGGTGGCAAAATGCTCCATTCTGCAGAATAATTGTATTTTCTAGCCGTGTCTCTCCCTTCTCCCTTCCCCTTGCAGCAATCCAAAAAAAAAAAAAAAAAATTAAAATGTTGCATTTTCTATTTTTGCTTCTCCTTGCTTTGAGAGCTCTTAAGATCAGTGTTAGGGAAGAGGAGAGGGGGGGAAACTAATTAAATAATAATGGCAATAACACGCTTCGCCTTGGCTGAATGACGGCACTTTTTGGAGCTGCCGGGTGGGTGACCTCGAGGAGCCGCGGTGCACCCGGGCTGCCGGTGACTCACCTTGCAGCAGGACAGAGCCGGGCAGTGCGGGGGGACCGGGGAGACCCCTGGGGATGTGCTGGGGGATTGGAGTGAGACCCCTGGGGATGTGCGGGGGGATTGGGGAGAGACCCCTGGGGATGTGCGGGGGGATTGGAGTGAGACCCCTGGGGATGTTCTGGGGGATTGGAGTGAGACCCCTNTGGGGATGTGCTGAGATCTCCAGGGAGAGACCCCTGGGGATGTTCTGGGGGACTGGAGTGAGACCCCTGGGGATGTGCTGGGGGATCGGGGAGAGACCCCTGGGGATGTGCGGGGGGATTGGAGTGAGACCCCTGGGCATGTGCGGGGGGATTGGGGAGACCCCTGGGGATGTGCGGGGGGACCGGGGAGACCCCTGGGGATGTGCTGGGGGATTGGGGAGACCCCTGGGGATGTGCGGGGGTCTCCAGGGAGAGACCCCTGGGGATGTGCGGGGGGATTAGGGAGAGACCTCTCGGGAATGTTCTGGGGTCTGCAGGGAGAGACCCCTCGGGGATGTGCGGGGGGGACTGGGAGAGACCCCTTGGGGCTGTGCTGAAGTCCCTGTGACTGTGACAGGGTCCCCACAAAGAGACCCCTTGGGGCTATTCTGGCGTCTCCAGGGAGAGACCCCTCGGGGTTGTTCTGGGGTCTTCAGGGAGAGACCCCTCAGGTCCGTGCCAGGGTCCCCAGGCAGAGACCCCAGGGCTTTGCTGAGGTCCCCTGGGCTGTGCAGGGGTCCCCAAGGAGAGACCCCAGGACTGTGCTGGGGTCTCCAGGGAGAGACCCCTCAGAGCTGTGCCATGCCTGGGAAGACCCCCGAGGCTGTGCCAGGGTCCCCAGGACGAGGTGGCAGTGCAGTGCTGTGGTCCCCAGCAGAGACCCCTCGGGGCTGTTCTGGGGTCTTCAGGGAGAGACCCCTCGGGGCTGTGCCAGGCTCTGCAGGGAGACCCCCGGGAGCTGTGCCAGGCCCCTCAGGGTGACACTTGGAGCTGTGCCCCCTCCCCAAGGAGAGACCCCCGGGCAGTGCCAGGGTCCCCAAGCCGAGCACCCAGCGCCCCATCCCCGGGCTGCCCTGGCAGGGGGGCTGCACGCCCCTCCTGAGCTGCATCATCAGCAGGATTTCAGTCCGCTTTTCCATCCTTTCCCCCATTCCCTGCCCCAGCCTCCGGGTCTGCGCTTTCCGTGCGAACTTTGAGGATTCTGAAGCCGCGGTGGCTCCGTGCTGCGTGTCTGCTGCGTGTGGGCTGCCCGTGTGTTAACTGAGTAATATTTGCAAATTCACTTTCTGCTCTTAATAAGGCAGAAATAATCTTCTTTCACCCATTGCCACTGGCTGCTACACTAAAAATAGGGTCCGTCCGCGCCGCTTGCCACTTGCAGCATTTCAAAAATAAATACTTTGGAGCTGCAGATACCAGTGCTGCAGGAGAGGAGTCTCACTGTCATTTGATTACTGAACTTAACCTTGTTTTCTTCCTCCTGCCGAACGCTGTGCAGGAATCCACAGCTGTGCCCCAATCCCTCTCCCCTCCCCTCTTGGATTTCTCACCCTGAAGCGGGGATGCTCAGTTTTTGAGGTGGGGGTGCAAAGACTCCTCATTTCGGCTTCTTGGCTCCCTGACACAGCCTGTGATGCAGGGGGAGGAATGTGCTCAGCCTAGACCTGAAGTGCATTTTATTTGG
This sequence comes from Pardalotus punctatus, assembly GCA_013400915.1. Taxonomy (NCBI): domain Eukaryota; kingdom Metazoa; phylum Chordata; class Aves; order Passeriformes; family Pardalotidae; genus Pardalotus; species Pardalotus punctatus. The sequence continues at coordinate 13,870 of VZTX01012328.1, forward strand.
CTTTACTTAGCTATTTATTTTAACTCTTTCATTTATTTAACTCTGTTTTATTGAATTATTTTATTTAAGGCATTACAGCATCTCAGGGTTCAGGGAATGGTACTTGGCCACTGAGTTTGCAGTGAGCTGTTGCATATTTTCCCCTGCATTTCCTGAGCATTAAAAAGTGGGCAAATAACCCCCAAACCCTGCAGTGAGAGCAGGGCAGGTGCCACCCCTGTGCCTGGGGCCTTGGGTGGCTTTGGGGACCCCTGCCCGGTTGGGTGACGTCCCTCTGCCAGCCTCAAATCCAAGGGTGGGATTTTCCCCCCCTCTCTCCTCATTTACAGAAGAAAGGGAAGTTTCCTTTGACCCTTTGGGGCCTTCAAGGGCAGGACTTTTCAGCTCTTTTCTTTGGAGGGGCTTTGGCTGGGGGGGTGGAAACCTTTGGCTGCTTTGTCTCCCACCCCCAGAGGGTCCCTGTCCCTTTGTCCCTGCCCCAGCTGCTGCCCAGCTCACCTTCCTGGGGAGCTGCAGGGCTTGGGGGAGATTTGGGGGAATGGTTCTTCCCCGAGTCTCTTTTTGTTGTTTGGCTAAGAAAAAAGGCAATTTAAATACATTATCTAATTATTTCTGATTACTCCTGGGGGAGCTGTGATGGCAGCATCTTATTCTAGGTCGATGCTTTTTTCCTTTGTTGCTGTCGCCTCGCCCTGACCTTTCAGGCCTTGGAGCAGGGAATTAGTTTGGAAAAGAGCAAACCTGCTTTTTTTTCCCCAAAGCAGATGAATGCAGAAACTGAGAATTCCCAAACTCTCCTGGAAGTTGTCTCAAATAACGGCTGCATTTTTTATGAACATCTTGTGACAAAGGCTATGACTTTACAAAAATCAGACAGAGATGTACGAATTATCCTCCTGTATCCAAGAGCTGGAAAAAGAGGCTGCCATCAGAAAACAAAACTATGTTTTGCTTGAATGGTCACGTATGTAAAATTATCAAGCTGGGGGTGTTTGTCCCATTTTAATCCAGTTTTGTCCAAGTTTTCTTGTTTGGAGGTGGCCATTTGTTGGTCTGTCACCTGTAGGACACACCAGCCCAAAGGGGAGTGGATTTCTTGGGGTGGTGGTGCTGCTGGGGGCTCCTCCTGCACCTTGGGACACAGCTGATCTCGGGAGATGAGACTGGAAAAATACAGTTTTACATCTGTAATTGCAAAGGTCATTTCTCCTGCAGCGCAGCTCTTCCCATGTCAGATGGGCTGAAGCCATTTCAAACCCTTCAAAAGTCACTTGGTGCTCTATTTAAAAGAAAAAGAATCATATTTAATAAGGAATTTTTCAAGTTAGATGTTTTCAATCTTTATTTCATCTGCTCTCTAGTCACAGAAGTATTTTGTTGCTGTTGTTTTTAGGGAATGTGAAGTTCGGTGGTGAGCAGGTTCTCCTGGGCTTTCAAGATTGTTTTGTTTTATTTTGTCATGATTTGGGTTGTTGGTGGTTTTGGGTTGGGTTTTAGGGACTGTTTTCATATATTCTGCTCATAAAAAGGCTGGGGCAGAGGGAGGAGGAAGAAACAAAATTCCAGCAGTCCTGGCTGATGATTTATTGGGGTGCTTTGGGCTTTTGCATCTTCCTCAAGCTTTGCTTGTGTTCCTTGATGCTCTTTCTAGACCAAACACCATGACATTTTACCCCATTTCCCTGAGAGCTGCATTTCAGGAGGGACCAAATGTGTGCAGCACCTTGGTTCAAACTCTGACCTCTTCTGGGAGGTTGTACCTGAGATCTGCCCAGGATTTGGGATGCTGGGGCACTTTGGTGCTTCTCTCTGGCTTAAACATACCCTAAACCAGCACGATTTTGGTGTTTTTAGGGAGGGACGGGTTGCTCCTGACAAGCCTGTTTGTTTATAGAGTAAATTCTAAGTAATATTAATCATTGATATTTATTTTAAACCCGGCTTGTTCTGTGCTACCAAACTGTCCTTGGCTGGTCCCACACATCCTGGCCTGCTGGGTCCAAGGAGGTCCCATCCAGGGCCTCCCTGGTTTCTTCTCCAGCTCTGAGAGCCCTGCCTGGAAGAGAAGAGGGAGGAGATCCTTCTCCACCCGTCCTCTCCCCATCACCATGGATGAGGCTTCCTTCAGGTGCCCAAGCGGTGATGTTTTCTCTGTAACTCACATTTTCTTCAGTAATTTCCACAGGTCCAGAGTGGATCTGTGTTTGCCAGGGCAGATCCCATCCCCGCTGCAGCAGGGATGGGCGGTGTCGTGGTTGGAAGAGATTTTGGGCTCTCAGGCTTGGTTGTTGCGGTGACATCTCTGCCCCCCTCACGGGATGTCACCTTGTCCCCTCTCGGTGCCTTCTCCTCCTCACCAGCACCAGGCAGAGATCCCAGCCACCTCCCGTGGGGTTTGGATGAGCGTGTTGAGCGTTCCCAAGGCAGGGGGGTCCTGGTGTGGGGGCAGTGGGGCTCTCCAGGCTCCGTGAGGCTGCAGCTCCTGTGGGAGTCGGGGCAGCCGTGTCAGAGGTGTTTGCTGGGAGCACAGCCGGCCCTGGAGCGCAGCACTTCCCTGCCCTGGACTTGAACTTAATGCACCAAACGTCCCTTAGGATGTGGAAGTGGAGTTGTGAGCAGGATCAGGAGGGAAGGGTCACGCTGGAGCAGCACCAGCCCTGTGCTCCCTGCAGTTACCCTGCACTAGGGATGGCCTCACCTCTCATCCCCGGAATTTTAACTGTGTGTGACCTTCTGAGAGCAGCAATTGAACCAAATCCGAGACCAATGGCACGGGGAAAAACGCTCTGGGCAAGGGAGAAATAAGCAAAGGGAGGCCCCACCCTCTTTCCCAGAAAAAAGCACCAAACATGCTCAATAAATGCGAAGGTAATTTAAAATCTGAATCCAGGAGACAATGTGACTGGGATTTCATTACTTAAGCAAATGGATTTGCTTTTAGTGGATTCAGCCACAGACTGAAAGAAGCTTTCCCCAAGGGGTAAACATTTTTCCTGCATTTGAAAGGCTTTCTTGTATTGGGAGGGGGCTGGGGGGGGCAAAAAGCAGGACTGTGGCTGCCCAAGAAGCACCTTTATTTTGGGCAGATTTGGGCATTCCCAAAGCTGTGCTTTTGGGCCGGTGGTTTTGGGGAGCTCTCGGGATGGGATGCTGGGGCAGGTGGGAGGATGCTGGACCGGGCAGAAGGATGCTGGGTGGGATGCAGGGGATGTCGGGGCGGATGCAGGAGGATGCAGGGGACGTGCTGAGGATGCTGGAGGGATGCAGGAGGCTGCTGGGGGGATGTAGGGGTGATGCAGGAGAATGTCGAGGGCATGCAGGGGTGATGCAGGGGGAATGTGAGGGGATGCAGGAGGGTGCTGGGGATGCAGGGGGGGATGCAGAAGGATGCTCAGAGGATGCAGGAAGATGCTCAGGGGATGCAAGAGGATGCTGAGGATGCAGGGGGATGCACGAGGATGCTCAGGGGGTACAGGGGATGCTGGGGGTGCAGGAGGATGCTGGGGGGATGCAGGGGCTGCTCACCACCCCTGCTCCGTGCCTTCCCCTGGCTGCAGGAGTTAACCAGCAGCAGTGCCAGCTCTGCAGACTGTTTGGAATAGTTTAAATGCTTTGACACTCTGGATGTACTAGATGGCAGGGGAGGCAGTTTACAGCGTAATTCATATGCAAAACTGCACTATAAATTTAAAACCTGTCTCAGTTGCCGTGGCACCACTAAGCATTTCATCAGCATACAGTACAGTATTTCTGCCATCTTTGTTTGCATTGCAGTGACTCATCAAAAGTCTGTCTTGTACCAACACTGAGAGCATTCCTCTGGCACTGATATTTCTCTGTTTTTAAAGCTTCGGTTTGAAACTGGCATTTACTTCAGGTCCCTAATCAAAGGGCTCTATTCATTGCAGAGAGCAGCCTGAATGTTAATCTGCATCCGGCCTATTCATTTAGATGCTGTGCGCTGCCGGGGAGATTTGACTTGGTAAAAGCTTGAGCTCCAGCAGATACAAACCCAGGGCTTGATACTATATTTTATTTCCCCCCTCCCTGAGCACTCGGCGGTCGGGGGACGGGAGCCCCTCGGCAGCGGCTGCGCCGGGGACGCTGCTCAAGGTACGTTCGCTCCCGGCTGGGCGAAGGCACCGGGAACTTCCTCGCTTGGAAGAATTTTTTTTTTTTTAACCATGCAGATACAATTAAATTGGCTCCGAGTGTGTTCCCTTTTCTTCCTGTTACCCCGTGGCCTTGCAGATAGGACTTTTTTTTTTTTTTTTTTTCCCCTCAGCAATGGGAACAGAGCAGCTCTTTGTGGGTTATTATTTTCTTTCCAGAGATTTTTTTTTTTAATCTTTCTCAGATAAACTTCTATTTTTTTTTTTTCTCCTTTAAAAAAAAAAATATCGTTCTTCTGAGCTTTCAGTATTACTTAACCGTAGTTTTTCTTCAGTAGTATTAAAGGCGAGCAGGATTTTAAATCTCCTGGACTCTTTGGGGAGGGAGCACGGGGGGGTCTGGGCTCAGTGAATCCGCAGTGATTTGCTCCGCTGGAGTTTCAGTGCCCAGGCTGCACCAGCGCTACCCGCTCCGGCTTTGCGCACGAGGTCCCTTCCAACGCCGGGCTCTTTTTTTGGGAGGTGGAAGCAGGAATTCTGCCCATGGCCAAAAGGTACAGCTGGCCTTGAAGAGCGGCCGTGGCGGGATGCGGAGCCGGAGCCGCCACCTCCAGCCTGGGCTTGCTCGGAGGGTCCTCGCTGCCGGTACCTGGGGGCACCGGGCTGGGGGCCGGGGGGCTCTGTCTGCACCGGGGGCTGGGCTGGGGCTCTCCCTGCCCCGCTCGGGATCTGGGGGAGGAGAATAAGACAACTTGGTAGGCGGCTCGCTGCGGCACCGGCACGTTGGTTTGTTTTATTGGGGCTCAAATATCTGGCTTAATTTGGAGATAAGCCTCGTTTTGTTGGAGGATAAATCTGTTGAGAAGGGGTTTAACTGTTGAAATGCTCCCTCTTTCTGGTGCAAATGGGAAGATTGCTTTTCAAAGTGCTTTTTCCTGGGAGCTCTCGCTCCGGCAGAATCCTGTATTTATTTCGGGCAGAATGGCACATTGTTTTATAAATATCTTTTCTGTAGTTTCAACATAGCTGCTGGTTGTTGTGTTTCTTATATAATGCTACCGAGATCTGTCTGACTGTCTTTCATTTGCTTTACTGTTCTCTCCCATTATTGTTCAGATTTTCCTGCATAAAGTAAAAACCCCCAGGGGAATAAATCAGTGGTGCTTATTTAAACAGACCGCAACTTGAAGGAAATACTTGCATTTTTGGAATATCCTTTGCCATCCACCAGTAGCATTCCCAACATCACTCAAAACCATCAATAAGTGATTTTTATAAGCGATTGCTTTTCTGTGTTGGCTCTCAGAGCTCGGCTTGGAGCCTTTGATGTTGGGTGAGGTGGGTTCCTGTGCTCCTGCCTGCCTTGGTGAACTGTCTAAAAACGTTGTTCCCTCTCCCTGCCTTCTCCGTTTTTCAGATGTGCCCTACTTTGGATATTCCTGCATTGAATGTCTGAGGAGCTCCAGCCGATCCTGAGCCATGTCGCAGATGTTGCACATAGAGATTCCCAACTTCGGGAACACCGTTCTGGGCTGCCTGAACGAGCAGCGGCTGCTGGGGCTGTACTGCGATGTCTCCATCGTGGTGAAGGGCCAAGCCTTCAAGGCTCACCGGGCTGTCCTGGCCGCCAGCAGCCTCTACTTCCGAGACTTGTTCAGTGGGAACAGCAAAAACGCCTTTGAGCTGCCGGGGACCGTCCCCCCTGCCTGCTTCCAGCAGATCCTGTCCTTCTGCTACACCGGCAAGCTGACCATGGCGGCGAGCGAGCAGCTGGTGGTGATGTACACGGCGGGCTTCCTGCAGATCCAGCACATCGTGGAGAAAGGGACGGACTTGATGTTCAAGGTCAGCTCTCCCCACTGTGACTCTCAGACCACCATGATCGAAGACCCCAGCTCGGAGCCGCAGAGCCCCTGCAACCAGCTGCAGTCGGCCTCGGCGCCCTACGTCATGTCCCCCTCCATGCCCATCCCGCTCCTCACGCGCGTCAAACACGAGAACCTGGAGCTGCAGGCCCTGCCCGGCCTGCCCGGCAAGCGGCCCCTGGATTCCGGCGCCCGGGACGGGCCCGGCGGCGCCGGCGGCACCAACGCGGGACCCCTGAAGCTGTCGCGCGTTTCCTACTACGGCATGCCCAACCTGGCCACGCTGATCCCCAACGTGCAGCAGGTGCAGTACTCGCAGGGGGAGCGCACCAGCCCCGGCGCCAGCAGCATCCCCACCACCGACAGCCCCACCTCCTACCACAACGAGGAGGACGAGGAGGACGACGAAGCCTACGACACCATGGTGGAGGAGCAGTACGGGCAGATGTACATCAAGTCCTCGGGAGGCTACTCTGGTAATGGACGTCTCTCTCCTTGGGTTTTCTGCTCCGTGTCGGTGGTGGTGGGGTCCTTGTCCGGCCGCCGTGGGCAGTTTTGGGTTGTTCACCAGGCTTTTGTCTTTGGGGGTTTCGTTTGCTGGTTTTGGCAGCGCGGTGCAGAAGGTGATGCGTGTGGTGGGCTCGGTGCTGGTGTCCAGGTGGGGCACGGGCAGGTCCCCCCTTGCCATCGCTCCCCAGCTGGGACCCTTGAGAGGAGAGGCTGCGTTGTGCGCCAGGGTCAGCTCAGCCCCTCGCTTTCTGGCTGAGGCTGCCAGCGAGGAGCCTGGTGGTTGTGTGAGCCCTGTGGTGGTGACATCCATCCCAAGGTGATGGCTGAGCTCACCTGCCATGGCTCATCCTACAGGGCTGGTCATCCATGGCAAGGGAAGCACCAGCCCTTGTTGCCTGGTGAGGGCAAGGTGGTCACTTTAGTCTTCTGTCCCGGCTCTTTAGAATAAGATTTTCTAAAAAGTGATGAACATGTGACATTTGGAGGAAGGGAGGAAGCCATCAACTAAATTATTTTCATAGATGTTAATTAGGAATATCTGCAAAAGGAAGAAAAGAAGGACTTCTCTCCCCACAGCCTCAAGTGCCCCCCTCTCCTTTGCCAGCCTAGTCCCACACATCATTGTCCGAAAGGGAAGAGCAGTTTGGGGGCTTGATGTTATTTTACTTCCCCATTAGAAACACAGTGCCCAGAACTACATAAAATCCTCTCCTGCCCTTCCAGAATTTGGGATTAAGGGATGGCAATGCAAATCTCTGGATCAGCCTCAGGCAGAGGAGGTGCCTTCACTTTGGTGGTGCTCGGCTGGGAGCCGCTGCTCAGCCCCAAGGTGGCCACGAGAGGCACCTTCCCTCCCACTTCCTTGGACATGCAGCCCCTTTCCCTGGGCACCTTGAAGGGCTCAGACCCTGCTGAGGAGCCAGGACAGGTGGGCTACAATCCAGGGGCTCAGTTCCAGAGGGGAGATGCCTGCAGGGTGCTGGGGTGTCTGCATCCCGTGAGGAAGCAGCTCCCAGCGCCCCGCACAGATGGAGCTGGCAGCATCCCACATGGAAGCTCAGCCTCGCAGTGGCCTCCCCGTGGGAGCTGCAGGTGTTTGTGGCAGCAGCTTTGATCCACAGCAGCTCCCCAGGGAGGGACATCTTCCCGCTGGCTCGGGCCGCGCGCAGCATCCTCTCACCTGGAGCTCCATTCCCTGCTCTGGCGCCTGGAATGGCTGGACTGATGTTGCAGATATTTTAACTCTGGTTCATTGAGGAGCCTTCCTCAAAGCCATTTGATTTTAGTCTTAACCAAGGAACAAGATTTGGCAAATAGGACAATTTCTGTTACCTGAAGTCAAGTTTCATTAGTACTGAGAATGGGCTCACCCGCAAACATTGTCCCATCCCATTCCATCCCATTCCATCCCATTCCATCCCATTCCATCCCATTCCATCCCATCCTCTTGGCGTGTTCCCCTGCTAGACAGTGAGCAGATATGCAGTATTTTCCAAGTTTTCTTCTACCAAGCCATGTGAAAAAGGGGGAAAACACAGCACTGTTACTATTTTAATATTAGAAATGTTTGCTGGGAGAAGTGGACAAGCAGTTATAGAAAACGAGCCTCAAAAGGTGCAGGTCCCAGTGGTTGGGACAGGGCAGGAGAGGAGTGGGGTCAGGGTTAGGGACAAGGTCAGGGTCTCCTCCATGGCTGCTGTTAGAGCCAGACTGAACAGGAATTGTGCTGTTCCCCACTCATTTTGGGTTTATTTTGCTTTTCCCCACTGTCGAGCCTGTGGTGAGTAATGTGGGTTTGCCTTCAGCATTATTCCTCGGAGCGGTGGGATTAATCCCTTGGACACAGTGTTTTCCATCCCTGTCACGGGGCCAGTTCCTGCAGAAACAGAACAAAACCAATTCAGAAGGCAAGGGCAGGACCAGCCCTGGGACAGTGCAGACAGCAGCTCTGAGGCTGTCCCTAATCCTTGTGGGGCAGGAGTCGTCCCAGTTGGAAAAGTGAAAACCCGAGCAGTTTTCTCAGGTGTCACTGGAGATGCTGCAGAGCTGGGCATCCCACAGCCAAGTTTTGCTGCTTGCTTTCTGGAGGCAGAACCCGGTGGTGATGCTGAGGCCATGCAGGGAGAAGTCAGGTTGTAAGGCTCTAAATATCTCACATTTCTGCTAAAATTCCTCTTCCTCACCCTCGTGTTTCAAGGGAGTTTCCTGTTTGAAAGAAGCCAGCTATAGGTATCAGGCTGCCTGGAAAAGAGGGCACACAAAAAAGAGATTACAAAAAGTAAAACCTAAGCTATTCCATTACGGTTCGGACTTGTAGAGCTAACTGTGTTTTAATTACCCGGGATAAACTGTACCCTCAAAAGGTGCGGAATAATAAAACCGTAAGATGGAAGAGAGAAGGCAGCTAATCCTGCTCCTGGCATGGAGATCCCGACAGCCTCACAAAGGCCTGGGGGAGGGAGGAGCTCTTTAAAATAGGGATTGCCAAGGTTTCCAAGAGCCCTGTTTGTGAAAACAAAAACAAAGGCAAAGAAGAGCAGAGCAGACGAAGCCCTGAATTTCAGAGAGGGTTGTTGGGTTTTTTTCCCTTCTTTTTCTCTGCTTTTTCATTCCCCATCTGAAGCATTGATGCTGATGAGGGTGTGGTGGGACACTGGTGGCTGAGGCTCTTCCCTTGCCTTCAGCATCATCCACCACCCTTGGAGGGGTCACCAATCCTTTTCTTGCCCCAAGACTGGGGGGCTTTAATTTATTTTCTTCCCCCCTTTTTGTAGTCAGAGCCATTCTGAATCTCCAAAGCTGGATCAGAGACACATCTCCTAATCATGGAATCGTTAAGGCTGGAAAAGGCCGCCAAGATCAAACTTTGACCAAACACCACCTTGTCACCAGCCCAGAGCACCGAGCGCCACGTCATCATTCCCTGGGCACCTCCAGGGATCGGGACTCCAAACCTCCCTGAGCGGCCTCTTCCAATGCCTAAACACCCTTTCCATGAAGAAATTCCTCCTGATGTCCAACCTGAACCTCCCCTGGCCCGGCTTGAGGCCGTTTCCTCTTCTCCTGTTGCTTGTTCTGTGGGAGAAGAGGCCGATCCCACCTGTGGTGGTGGCACTGGAGTGATGGACCCGGACAAACGTTGGACCTGCAAAAGGAACAGCAGGGATTAAACACAGGAGGGCCAGGCTTAGGTGTTGGCAGACAGGGTGGCAGCTGGCAGAGGATGTAGGAAAAGGTGTCTCAGCTTCCCCCCAGGCTCCGGCCACGTTTGGTGGCCACGGTGTCACCGGTGCCGTGCCAGGCTGGGAGCACTGCGGTAAAATGGCTCCTCACTCCATAACTAGGTCTGGTTGTGGAGAGCATGTGGGCCTCGAGGACACGAGCGAGACTTAATGAGGTTTCCAGCATCTGATCTGAGGAACGCACAACTCCAGAAAATATTAAACAAAAGCAAAGTATTTTTATCCCTGTTAATTACAGCGTCGTGGGCCTGAGCTGAAGTGGGTTTCAGCAGGACTTGCAGATGCTCGGCGCTTTTCTGCACTGAGCCACGTTCTTGTCAGTCAGCTCTCTGCTGAGCAGATGCAGTTAATTTAATTTTGACAGGCACCAGCGAAGTTGTGCGAGGGTCCGTCCTCCTCCCCTGCTCCTGCTGCACCGGTTTGCAGGGAAAAGGCAAAATCTTTATGCAGCAAATGGCTGGAATGTAAAGGCTGGACTTGAAAGTTATGAAATCCTGAACTGACAAGAGCACACTTCATTAAAAATTCATCTAAAATAGCCATTATAGAATAGTTGTGGTAATTAGCTGAGAGAATAGTTTTCTCTCCTGGCCTCTGGTTCCTGACAGTAAGGAAGGAGGGCAAGGAACAACCCTGAATCCCAAATGATGCAGCCCGTGCAGCATCCCGAGCGGAGCCTGGGCACGACGCGCTGCAGCGACGTAAATCACGGCTGTGACGCCGGCTGATTGCAGGGGATGGAGCAGCTGCTGTGACTGCAGGGACAGTGACCTGAGCCTGCAGGGTCCCACTGCTCCCTGTGGTTGTGCATGGGGAGGATGCTCAGCAGCAAAGAGCTCGTGGATTTTTAGGAAATGAAGCGGTCAAGGGATGACCTGGGTATCCACCAGCGCGCTTTGGCTTTTTGCAGAGGGATTCAAACACCTGGATGCTGGGAGCTGCTGGAAGCCACCCTGTGTGGCTTTAGGTGACAAGGTGGGGATCGGTCAGGGCTGGACTCGAGGATCTCGGGGGTCTTTTCCAACCTGAGTGGCTCCGTGGTTCCATCGTGACCCCGGCACCATCGGAGCTGAGCCGAGCCCACACCGGGGGCACTCAGCCTCTGGCCTTTTTTGGCATTAAACTTCCAGCCCCGTTTTCCTCACTCCAAACCACAGATGTTTAATTTTAGGCTGGCAGATGTTTCACTCCTGGCTGAGATCTGAGGCGAAGGCAAGATAGGGGTATTTATAAACCAGTAATATTTTTCCTATACTAATTCCAGATTACCTCCCTGTATAAATAGGTCACAAATCAAATGGCTACATTTCAGCACGTTGGTATAAATGTACTATTTGGGAAATGTAAACTCTCCCCGTTGGGACTCTGTGATGGATCTATCCCGTAGTGCTTGCGTGTGTCCTCTGGTACAGGTTTACATCTACAGCAGATGCTGGTGATGCTGAGCCTGAGGAGGGAAGATATTTTTGGGGTGGTCTCACTGCCAGTGGAAAATAGGCTGATGGGATAAAAATGTTGTTAAAATATTGCTGTTTGAAAAGAGACTTCTCGCCGTGTAGGGAACAGGGGAGAATCATGCACGTGTTTGTGTCCATGGTGGAGCAGGTGGAGGTGGCTTCTCAAGCCTTTTCTTCAGGGTTTGAGATGTGTGGGTTCATGTAGGGTCTCTGTAAACATCAGTTTTTGGTTGAGGCTCCATCACCCTGATCCTTCTGTATCTCCAAATCCCATTCCTAAACCAGAAACAGTTGTTTCTTACCCACAGGAGTATCTTGAAGTTTCTGGGCAGTTTGGAGAACCCAGACTGGTGGGAGTTGGGGGTTATTTTGAATTATTTTGAAGCCCTGGGCTTGGATTGTCAGGAACGAAGGAGATAAGTGAGTGCTGGGGCCAGGTGTGCATCCAGCAATCCCCAGGCTCTCACCTGAGCAGCCCAGAAAATCTGGTCCCAGACCCCTCAGGTGGGACATGCAACCATCCCGGTGTCACCAAAGCATCGTGGTGCTGGAAGGGACCTCTGGAGTGGACAGTGTGTTTTAGAGATGAGGAGAACATGTGTCCCAGCAGAGCCTGGAGCCATGGAGCATGGACCTGTGAGTTCGTTTGGGGCTCCTTCTTCAGGCAAAAAATCCAGGAAAATGGGTATTTCCCATTCTGGACCACCTGTTGCAGCTGCAGCATCCAGCTAAGTTTGGGGTGAAAGCACATATCCAAATAAATAAAATATTCCAGTGTTTGGCTGGCAGCTCTCATGGCTTCCTCTGTAATGATTTCCTGCCCCTCTCTGCTGGCTGGGAGCTCCTTTCTTGCTCAGGAACAAAACTGTATTTAACAATACTTCCCATTGTTTGCCCTTTCATTCAAAGGGAAGGAGCCGCTGCCCTCTGAAGATACAAATTAATTAGAAGCGAATACTCTCCTGTTCTCCAGAGCAGAAAGGCCAAACAGAGTGGCTTTCTTTGGAAACACAGGACCAAAGTGGCTCTTGTGTCCTGCTCCTTTACATAACCGATTGCTATCTGCTCAGTTGAGGTGCCGCTGGAAGCCCCAAACCCCTTTTTGTTTGGTGTCGCTGAATTTGTGCTAATGCTGGAATGGAACAAAGTCCCCTGAAATGATTCGTGGCTGTGTTTAATAAGAGATTTACAGACAGTGAGCCAGCAGGACGGATGTAACCAAAATCCAGTGGTGGATTGAGTTACACTTGGTCTTTTTAGCTGAATTTGGTTTATGAAGTATTTGATTTCACAGGAAGAAATAGGAACTCCTCCATGTCTCCTTGTGCAGAAAGTGAAATGTCTTCAGAAGCAAAGAATTTCTTCAAGCCAGAACTGTCCCCAGCCTGTCCTGAAAAGCTGCTGTTCTCTCAGGAAAGAGGTTTGATGCCAAATCCTTAACATTTCTCCAAGCAGGGAGAACGAACACAGCGCTCGTGCTGATCTTTCTCTTCTCTGCCCCATCAGTGCTGCTGCAGGATCTCTTTGGCCCCCAGATTTGGGTTTTTATGGGTTTTTATGGGATGTTTGCCTGTGGGAGGTGGTAGAGCAGGCAGGTTTGTCCTTTTCCAGTGGAACTGTTTCCACTTGGGTGCTGTAGGTGTTTAATGTCTTCAGTGACAGCAGTTGTGAGGAAGACTCGTGATGAAGAAGGGAGGAAGGCTCAAGGCTGAGGTTTCCTCTTCCCTCCACAGCCATGCTGGGTCACAAGCTGCTCTGAACTCTGTCTCACTTGATTGCAACAACATTCCCTGGAAATCTACAGCCTTTATATCACTTAAAAAATACCTGGAGGCCTCTAATCCGAGAGTGCGTGTGGGATTCAGCTTCCCTTCAGCAGCTCCGCTGGTTTTTGGGTGGTGGTGGATTTTGTGGGTGCTTCTGACCTCCATCCTTGGTTAAAGTAAAAATGAAAGATTAAAATGCAATTTTAACAACGTGGGCACGGCACTGTGTTTGTGGGGATTGTGTAGGTCACATGTACAGCTCCTACAGGGTGTGTATTTGATTTTCCCTCTGGGAGCTGACTGGGGTGTCCATTCCTCCCCTCGAGCTGCCCGTGACAGAGCTGAAAAGCCTGGGAAGGTGAGCAGAGCAGGACTGGCTCCTCCATACCAACTGTACCCGTGCTTTTGGTTTTTTTAAGATGGAAAATATCAATATTTAATTGGATATGGCTTGATTATCCCTCTTTGAAAGCCTCAAAATAGAGCTGGTCTCTGAGAATGTCCCTCAGCAGGAGATGACCCCCATCTCCAACCGGAGCTTGGATCCAGATTCTTGGGAATGCTGGGAATATTGCAGTAGGGAATGTCAGTGGCACAGATTATGCGCAGATTATGAGGCTGTGGTGGCACGGGAATTTTAAAAACACCCTGTGAGTTGTCCTGCTGCTGTCGGGTCCTTATTCAGCGCGGGAAATGCTGCTCTCTGTGAGCGAGGGGCATCCTCCTGGTATTCCAGAATCCCTCCTGGTGCTCTCCAGGGAAGGAGGGAGCCGTGAGGGTGGGGATGCTCCCGGAGCCTGCGATAGGATGCCACAGCCCAGCACGGCATCGCGGGCATGTCCTACTTAGAACACTGCTCCCTTTGTCCCGCAGCCATCGCCCTCGGTTACTGCAGCAACAAGTCTGCAAAACTTGTTATTTTATCTGCAGAGAGGAAAAGCGGCCCCCAGAAGTCCGGAATAATCGCAGGAAAAGACACCTCTGGAGCAGGAGACATTTTGAGTGCGGGAACGCTCCTTGCTGGGGTTTCTGCTTCTCTCGGTGTTCGCAGATATTGAAGCACAGAGATGGGTTTGGGTTTGCGGGCGGTGTTTGCCACGTTATCAGAAAGTTTGGGGAAAAAAAGGTGGATTGTGGTGGAGCTGGGCTGCAGTTCAGCACCGTCACTGCTCCCACCATATCCCGGAGTTGATGTGCACAGCCAGCCCTCCTTGCTGTCAAAAATTGTCATTTTAAGCAGTCCAGTGGTCTTGGACTGTAAAAGCACTTTAGAATCGCATTCTCTGTGTTCCCAGAAGACCCAGCTTTGGGGTGCTGGCGGGACAGCCCAGTACTTCCAGCTTTTCCATGATACTGGTTGTTCCTGGGCAGTGATGGGCTCTGGGGATGGGGCCTTGGGATGAGTTGTGCAAGTCTGGTGTTTTGGTTTTGAAGCCACACCTTAGTAACTTCTTTTTTTTTTTTTTATGATGGGGGTTTCTCTTGTCACTGAGAGGGAAAGTCAGGCTGCAGAAAGCAGAGGAAGAGGAGGTGGGCTGGGGGTGGCTGGTGGGTGCATCCTCTGCTGACCTTTCTCAGAGTAGAGGTGTCTGCAGGGTCTGGATTTTAACTTCAGCGGGAAAACACCATGAAGAGAAGTCGTGATGGGACTGGTACAGGTGTTCATCAAACTGGGGCAGTTTACTGGGGCAGTTTTTTACCCCCTGGTGAAGTTCCTGCCATTGTCCTGGGGGTGTTTGGGGCAGCAGCTCCGTGCGCTGCGCTTGCAGAGCGATGCCAGCTGTGCAGAGCTGTCCTTTTTCACAAATTATTAACTGAGGCAAAGTTAAAGCATGATTAGATTCTAAGAATCCTTCTTGCAGAACCCGAGACTGCCGTGGTGAGGGAGACCAGGGGATTTTTCCAAGCTTTTGGGTGGCGCCTGCCCCGTGGCCGGACACAGGTGGACGTCCGGAGGAGGGAATTCTTCCAACTGCTCCACGAAGAAGCCAAAGTCTGACCTTTTCTCAGTGCTGTGCCTGCATGAGAAGCTATTCTGATGGTTTTCCCTTTTCATTTTGAAGTTGCCCAGGAGAAGCCGGAGCAGATCCCGCTGGAGAACCGCTCGTGTGTCCTCATCCGACGGGATCTGGTCGCTCTCCCAGCCAGTCTGATCAGTCAGATCGGATATCGCTGCCACCCCAAGCTCTACTCGGAGGGAGATCCTGGAGAAAAACTTGAGCTCGTTGCAGGTAACAAAGGGGTAATTTCTCTTCAGAATACCTGGGAAAAACTGATGTTTTCCTTCTGGAGTTGTGCTCTCCATCTTGCTGGAGTCGTGCATCTTGTGTGCCCTTGCTGTGTCTTTCTGGATTATTCGTCACCAATCGTCTTTTGAAAAGTTCTGAGTTTCCTTTAATTTGCTGATAGAAAAATGTGTCATTAACAGGATTTATTCAATTGAATTAATTTAGCATTTTAATTGAATTCTGAAGCTTGTGTTCTTCCTGCTCGGTGTGGCTGCAGCGAGTGTGTTTTCCTTCAGACTCACAGATCTAAAAACCCAACAACCCCCCCCCCCCAAAAAAAAAATTACTACATTATAAGATTTATAAAGCAAAGGAGATAAAATTTGTGTCAGTGAACAAGCTTTGAAAAACCTGTAAAAGTTTCTTCATTAAGCAGTCAAATGCTGCAGCAGGAAGGAATGGAATGAATTGGGCTTGGTCCTTTCTTCTGTCCTTATTTTCATTTTGGGGGGAATTTACAATACTGGGAAAATTTTCTGCTTCTCTCTAAAGGATTTCTGGCCAGTGTGAGGTGGAAGATGGTGCTGTTTAGCTTTTGATGACAGTGTAGAGCTGGATGAAGAGTGAAATCAGGCAGCTGTGCCAGCCCAGCACCCCCAGCACTGCCCAGAAAGTGTTTAACTGGAGTGACCAGGTCAAATCTTCATATTCTGGTTTTAGAAATTCCCCCCAGTTTTCCTTTGCTGTGGATTTTTTCCCTCGGATGAGTCACCAGGACATCCCAGACCTGCCCCCAGGTGGGGAGGTTTAATTAATCCCTGCAAAGCCCTTGCTCCAAAAAGGGCATGTGGCAGCACAGTCAATCCAAATCAGTTCTTCCCTTCCAGTCATTTCTCTCTTGGTGAGTAGCATGATTTTATTTTCAGTCTAGAGAAGGAATCAGGATTTCAGGGGATGCCCACAAAGGGTTGCAGCTGATGGAGAACAGGACTTTGATGGAAGGCAAAGCACAGCGTTACAACCACAAGTATTTATTTTGTATCTGGAATATTCATTTTATGCCCATTTACATTTTATTCTTAAAACCATCAAGTGGTGCAGGTTATTTTCACAGTGAGAGCTGCAAATTGGCTTGAGGCAACTCTGCTTGATTTACATTTTTCAATCTGGAAAAAAAGTAGATTAATATCACTAACCGATAGTGGCTGCCTGGGTTATTTTTCATTTATTAAAGTGAAGTTCCCCTCAGTAGTGGCTGGTGTTCACTCTGATGCCTTATCTCCTAAAATACAAAATAAACCCACCTAATTCCTGTCTCAAACCTGGGGATACCTGGAGGGGGGGGCTTGATCCTGCCGTGAGAGTTTTCCTCAGCTCTCCAGTGGGAGTGTTTTCCTTTTGTTTCTGATTTTTCATGCCACGATTGATTCAGAAAACTTGAGCAGGGCCCTCTCCAAAAAGGTCTTTAACAAGGCTTGAAGTCACCACAGCACATCTCAGGGAGGGACTGCGGCTGTTCCTCGTTTGCAACACTACCTAAAACCCAAAAAACTCATTACACGGAAGAGAACACAAGGAAAATTCCTGCCCCCTGGTGGGATGGGTCAGAGAGGCAGAGCGATGCTGGATCCTGGGGCAGGATCAGTGGCCTGGGCTGCCCCTGGTGCCAGGGAAGGTGCAGAGGGTCAGGGTCAGGCTCAGGGGCTGCCCTGGGCTCCAGCTCCATCCTGAAGGTCAGGGACAATCACCTTCCCTGGAAATCCAGGAGGAGATATTATTTCTCCAGTAGATGTTTCTACATCTTGAGAACAGAGTGTGTTCTGGATCCAGATATGACCCATTATTTAATCTTAATTAAAAGCAAATACCAAAACCCTCTCATGTGACAGAATGCTTGAAAAATGGGATAAGCTCTCCCTGGAAGCGATGCCGAGGCAGGAGCGGTTCAGTTTATGAGCAGAGTAAAAAAGGTTTGATACAAAACCTGCTGTAAAGCACTGCCAGAGCCCTGGACGTGTCCAGCTGCTTTGCAGGGGCTCCTTTTTCTTCCAGAAAACATCCTTAAAGGCAATGTGTTCAAAGGCAGCAGTTCCTGTGCGTTAGAAGGAAAATTCCCTGCTCACCAGAGGTATCAAGAGGTGATGGGCTGGGGTTTTGGAAGCAGTTAGATCTGTAACCAAGTACCTCTTCTGTGCTAGATGGGTTTTTTCTTTCATTTCCAGCTCTGTGTTCTACAGTCTTGCACTGGTAAAAAAGAAAAGGCTGAATGGATTGGGGTTTTCTCCCTTCAGAAAAAAAAAAATAACCAAAAATCACAGTATAAGCCTTGCACTGTGTGAGAAAATAAAAATCCTTTCATTTGATTCCCTTAGACTTCCTTTCTGTACAGATAAAATTAGGAATTATCATTGCCTGGGCCCCAAGGATTTGTTAGGATTTTCCAGACATCCCGCTGTGCTTGTTCCAGCAGAAGAGCAGGTTCCCACTGCACTGGGACTGGCCAGCGCAGGAGGAGCTGGTGGCGGCTCAGGGCGGCTCTGTGGCTGTGTCAGGGGTTAATTTTGGGCTCTCCCTCTCACCCTTCCAGGCTCAGGCGTTTACATCACGCGGGGGCAGCTGATGAATTGCCATTTATGTGCCGGTGTCAAACACAAGGTCCTCCTGAGGCGTCTGCTGGCCACCTTCTTTGATCGGTACGTCCTGTCCCGCTGCTCCTCGTGCTCCCCCCGGGGATCCACGGGGTTAAAGCCCCCATTTCCTGGGGGGTCTGCCCCTGTGTCACCCGTGTTTCATCCCCTGCACGTGCTGCACTCGGTTCTGGGTGTTTTCTTAGTGGTGCTTGAACGCTTCCTTCCATTTCCGTGGTGCTCGAACGCTTCCTTCCATTTCCGTGCTCGAGGTTTTCCCATCCCTTACCTTAAAATCCTGCTGCTCCCTCCACCAGGAGCTGAAGGGAGCAGGGCAGGGCAGGGCTGTCCCCGCTCTCAGGATGTCCCTTTGCCTTCCCCACAGGAACACCCTTGCCAACAGCTGCGGAACTGGAATCCGATCCTCCACGAGCGATCCCAGCAGGAAGCCCTTGGACAGCAGGGTCCTTAATGCAGTCAAATGTAAGGAGAGGGGTGTTCTGCTGCTGTGGTGGAGCAGCATGGCCCAGGCCCGGGCAGGGAAGGCCATCTTGGTTGTGTGATAGTGGTGGAATTTGGCTGTAGGAAAATTAATTTATTTTTTGGTTTGCCTCGGTTTTTGATGGCCCACAGAAGCTGTGGGTGGGATCTGCTCTCCATCAGCCGCTGCTCCTGCAGTCACCCATGGATATCTGGAGTGTTTTGGGACAGGAGGTGCTGCAGAGGGAGGAGCTGGGGGCTGGAGGAAACCCTGAGGGGTGCAGAAAATCTGTTTGCCATGGGTTTCATATGCAGTGGAAATCACTGCGTTCTCTCACCCTGGCTGAATTCTGGGAAGTAAATCTTCGTGTAAGTATTACTGTGCTGGAAAACGAAACTCTAAGCAATTTTTTAAGATTGGAGGAGAAATCTTTCCCCTCCCTAATTCACTGTGCTGCTGAACTCCAGGGGCCTTCCAGCTGCCCTGGGGGATCTGTGGCACGTGGGGAAGAGGGAAAAGAGGGCAGATGTTCCATACTGGAGTTGAGCGTGGTGGGGTCAGCTCCACCCTGGAGAGTCCCAAGTCTGGACCTGTGGGCCTTCCTGAGAGGGGTGGCAAGGCATTGCTGTCCTGTGCCAGCACGCAGGACGGGTTCCTGCTGCCAGGATTTCTCCCATGCACAAGCTTTGGTTGACAGTTATTCCCCGTGGCAGTTCTTGGGTGCTGCTCCACAACATCAGGAGCGGCACACCGGGGCTGTGCAGGGCTCCTGCAGCTCCCGGCTCCTGCTGGATCCTGGTGGATGTGCCAGCAGAGAGGTGTGGGAGCAGCTGGACCATGCAGGGGTGGCACAAGGCATGCCCTGGGCATCCCCTCAGCTCTGGTGCCAGCCACGCTGCTGGGCCTGCAGCACTGCGGGTTTGGGAGCCACTGCTGGAGCTGCTGCTGAGGGTTGGTGGGACTTTTGCCGTGGCCACCCCTGGTTTGGCCACGCTGTGCTTGGGGGTTGGCACCTCTGGGGCTCCCCAGGGAGCGAGAGGCCCTTCTCCAGCCCCCTTCCTCTGCCCCCTGGGATGTTCAAACCTCCTTATTTTTTTCCTTCTGGGCTGTGTGTGTGTCCAGCTGAGGAGCCCTGTCTGCATCTCCTCGGAGATCTCCGCTCCGTGGGTGAAGCTCTGCTCCCACCTGGCAGGCTGAGATCACCTCTGTGCCCACTCCGTGCTGCTCCCTCTGAAGCCTCAGCCCTGTGTCTCCCTGTCTTTGCAGTGTATTGTCAGAATTTTGCCCCGAGCTTTAAGGAGAGCGAGATGAACGTGATCGCGGCCGACATGTGCACCAACGCGCGGCGCGTCCGCAAGCGCTGGCTGCCCAAGATCAAATCCATGCTGCCCGAGGGGATGGAGATGTACCGCACCGTCATGGGCTCCTCCACAAACACTGTCCCCCTGGAGCCCGAGTTCCAGCCCAACACTGCTCAGGTGTTCGAGCAGCGGATCTATGCAGAGAGGAGGAGCGACTCGGGGACTATAGTAGCCTTGAGAACTAACACAGTGAATGTAGAGCTGAGCAATGGATCCAACCAGTCCTTCGAGCAGAGCGAGGATGCCGAAGGCGCCGGCTCCGTGATCCAGGAGGCAGCTGCCACAGATGCCCTGGCATCGGAAACCCAAAGCACTCCGCAACCTTTTGAACAAGGTTCGGGCTCCTCCAGCCGGCCCGAAACCCCCGCGAGAAGACAGGATGGTACTTATGGAGGGACTTTATAAGAGAGCAAACATTTCATGACCTATAAGGGATCTGTAATACTAAAGCTGCTTGCATGCATTACTAATACAAAACAAAAAATGTGATCAAGCCACTTACCTACTGAACTGCTACTGTTGCCTGAAAAAAATGTGATTTTTATTCTGCTTGTATTTAAAATTTATGAAGGAAATAATCGCATTCGTTATACTGTAAACGACTAGGTCTGTGGCGACCTACTTAAAAAAATATTGGGCTCCTTTTTTGATATTCCTGAGGTTAGTCTATAAGATTGTAGCTTTTTCTTTTTTTTTTTCCTTATTTTTTTCCTTTTTTTTTTTTCTTTTTTTTTTCTTTTTCTTTTTGTTTGTTTGTTTTAAGAAGGGGAGGAGAAAAGCTAGCCACCCCCCACCCACCACCACCCCGTCATCACCCCATCCATCACTCAGCTCAGAAGTAAAGCCATCGTTAACCTTGTCCTCTAAGGAGAGTTTTGTCACTGAACAGGAAAGCGAGGCGTGTCCGGGTGCAGGTGCTGTGACTGGCCGTGTTTGTCTCGGGAAGGGCTCGAGCCAAGTGGGATGGGCTGGGGGAAATCGTGACCGTGATCGTGACCAGATCCCTCTGGTGTCAGGGGGAGCCCTGGCCGTGGTGCCTGGTGCTGGCAGGGACTCGGTGCTGTTGTCCCGGGGAGTTCTCTCCGGATGGTTCCGCGGGAGTTGGGGCTGGCACGTGTCGGGAGGACTGCGTGGGATGCAGGTGGAGAGCCTGGCCGCTGTTGTGCTCGTGGTCTGGTTTTTGCCCAGTACGGCTGGGTTTGGGTTTGGTTCCTCTCTCCCTCCCTCCCTCCAGCGACTCCTTTTCCTTTGCTTCTCCGGCTTTGCACCTTCCTCGCGTCACCGCTCCTGGGTGGCTGGGCTCGTGTCACCCCCTGCACCCCGGGTCGTGCAGACCCTGGGGGCACCTCCTGGGAGGGGAGTACCCCCCTCAGTGCCTGTGAAGGGATTTAGGGAGGAATCTGAGCGTGGGGAGAACGTTGTTCTTGCTCTGAAGAGTCGGGAGCTGTTGGTGTTGGCTCCCGGCAGCATCTGCCCCGGAGGCAGAGCTTGGTGCCTGCAGAGCTCACCCTCTGCTCCCTCCCTCCTCCCCAGGCCAACCAGGCTCTCGCTTTTTGATCATTTGGGGTGTATTGGATGCAAAAATGAAAAGAAAAAATGAGCTTTGTGCCCTTCTGCGAAGAGGTTTGGGAGGAGGAAGCGCTTTGCCTCCTGTTCACCCTCCCACAGCCCCTTCTGGGGAAAACCCAATGTGGAGTTATTTGTCTTTATTTTTGTTGTTGCAGGCTGATGTCCCCAGGCTGTGGTGACTTTGGTGGCCTCGGGATGGGGCTTGTGGGTGTCCCTGGAGCCTGATGGGCAGCAGGTACCAGCTCCGTCCCTCGCCCTTACAAACCCCAAAGTGACCGGAATCCGTTCCGCAGACCCAGCTCCAGTGGAATGCTCCGGCTTCCCCCGGAGTGCTGGGGCCAGCCTGGGGGTCCCACAGGGCTGGCACTGCTGGGGTGTCCCCAAGGGATGGGGACAGTGACGTGAAAGCCAAGTTTGGCTTTTTCCTTTTTTGCTTTCCTTTTTTAATGATGATTATTTTTACTGTGATTAACGACCTGCTTTAATGACGTTTGCAGCTTGTTCTTTAACACGTTTGGGGCTAGGAACAAGGTGCACAAAAAGTCACTTTTTGGCTGCTGTGGCTGTGCTCCTCTTTTCTTTCCTGCTTTAGTTCCCTAATCCAGACAGCGCTTTGCTCAGGGTTTTCTTCCTTCTTTGTATTTCCATTGGGAAAGGGGGAGCGGGGAGAGGATAACCCAACTTTTTGGCCATTTGTTTTGTTTTCTTTGATACTTGAAGCAGTTTTTTGCATCGTAAATAACGAGGCTGCCCAGCCTGTGCCACTGCTCCTGACACAACAAATCCGTGCTGGGGGCGGGTCCTGCCCCACGTTGGGTTTTGGCACAGCTTTTTGGGGGGACTGTGATGCCCCAGACCAGGTGTTGGGGCTGGTGCAGGTGCAGAGGTGTGGGATGCTTCGGAGAAGTGGGAATGAGCACGGCTCTATTTGCACTTTACCCACGTCCCTAAACAAACCCGGGGACCACGGGCTGAGCTCGGGGGGGGCTTTGTCCCCTGCCATCCCCGGGGACACGGAGCGATCCCGTTCCCTGGCCCTGGGGTGTCCCTGTTCCCCTGGGAGCAGCTGCTGGAGGGCAGCTCGGCCAGCTTGGTGGGGCTCAGGTTTGGCTGAGGACCCTCCTGATCCCCAAAACTTCGGGTTTGCCAAAAGTTTGAGGCAAGCTGGGAGCGGCTCCGGGTGTCGGAGATCAAAAGTCGTCCCTTCTGTGTGTGTGTCTGTGTGCATATATATATATAAATATAGAGAGAAGAGATATTGCAAAGGATTCCTCCTCCTCCTCCTTTTTGGCACTTGCTGGGGGTGGGGAGCAGGCTGAGCCCCCCGGCCGGGGGCTGCACTTGGCTGTAGGGATTAATTCTGGACCAAACCTGTTCCCAGACAGCCGGCGGGGCCACCGGGGGGGCAGCAGCAAAGTACTTGAATGGCTTAGGACAGAGAGTCTGGAGAGAGTCAAGTTGCACAGTGAAAATATATATTTTTATACCTAGCACAACTTCCTGTATATTTTGGGGGTTTTTTCTTTCTTTTTTTTTTTTTTTTCTCTTTCCTTTTTTTTTTTTTGTTGATTTGGGTTTGTTTTATTAATAATTATTATTATTATTATTATTAGGAAGGCAAACTTCTAAAATGTGAAGGGCGTTGGGTTTTTCCTTATCTGGTAGATGAGGGCAAGCATTTTGCACTAATGTTTCCTGTGTGTGGAGGATTAATGATATGTTTGAAAATGTTATATGGTAATGATTGTATTCTTCCGAGAAAAAAAAAACAACAAAAAAAGCAAAAAAAAAAAAAATAACCCCTTAAAACTGAATGTAAGGTGAGAACAGAGCAGTCCATCGATTGTATGCGGCTTTCCTGAGTGCCTTAGAATTTTTTGATCATTTTTTTTCCAAGGAAAACAGATTAAGAAGATCAGATCATAACCGACTCCTTCCTCCTCTTTGTTTACGACACTATTTTAAATTCTAGAATTTGGGGCTGCTTTATAATGTGAATAGGAAACTGCATTCATCTAGGTCTGACAGTGTAAAATCAGAGCATCAGTATTTATGGTATGTCTGCACCTTTATTCTTATGCTTGACTATTAGCAATATTACCTGTATATTCTATATCTAAAGTTATACCAAGCACCTTTAATGAGCGCAGAGTGTAAAAGCACCCAAGTCCCCGCAGCTGCCATAGCGTAGGCCCAGCTCCTCTCCTCCTCGTTAGCGCTAATTAAACACCGCTTTGCCGAGGGGCTGCATGACCCTCTGCCCCCCCGGGCTGGCGGTGACCCCCGCTGTCCCCCGGGCCGGTGACATCCCCGACCTTTCCCGGGGCTGGACACGAGGGATGTCCCCGATGGGAGCCGGGAGCATCTCCTTGGTTTGATCCTTCCAACTGCGATTTCCCACCCGAAATTCCCCGGAGGACGCGGTGGGAACCGAGACCCCCGGGCCCCAGAACTGGAAGTGCCCCTGGTTTTTGGGGAGCAGAGCCCCTGCCCCGGTGTCACCGGGGCTGCCGCCTCCCCCGGGGTTGTGCTCAGATCCCTCGATTTTCTGGAAATCCCTCGCTGCGAGTGGAGAAGGAGCCGTGGGGAGCTGGGATGACCCCGGAGTGTCCCCAGTGTCCCCCCATGGCCGGTCCGCAGCCATCCCGGGATTCAACTGCTGTCCCAAGTGTTCCTGCTCTCGAATCGTGCTGGGAGCAAGCGAGGGGCGAGTGGGGCACACTCACGTTGGAAACCCCTCCGCTCCTCCTTGAGTTTCTTCCACTGTCAAAAGCGTTTTGCACACACACAAAAAAAAAAAAAAAAATCGTGATTTTTATGTCAAGGTAAAAAAAAATAAAATAAAAAAGCCAAAACTTGCAATACTATTTTTAGCAGACAAGAATAAAGAGAAAAAAATAATAATTAATAAATAATAAAACCAACTGAGTATAAATGTATAAATATTTTTGACTTGAACATTTGGATGGCACTTGATTCAAATAGAACATTAATCCTTTGGACAGAATGTTTGGGGAAAAAAAAAGGACTTCAAGTACAAGGTTGTTTTTAAAGCGTCTTCATAGGGTATTAAGTAGTACTGTAATTCATGACTGTTAAAAATACTTTCTGTGCTGTAAGGAAATCTCACAGTACCACTGAATTATGTTCCTCAACTGTCTCAGCCACGAACGATGCTAGCTTCTTTTTTTTTTTTATTTTTTTTTTTTATTTTTTATCGTGCATTATTCACTAGTATTTATGTGCTCTTACTCTGTATAGTTCAGACTGTTATTTTGTAGCCATGGCTGACACGATATATCAGTAACTAAAAAAAAAAAAAGAGAGAAAAGATGAAGACCCCCGAGCTGGAACTGTGCTCATAGCTGTTTTCATATGATGAAAAAAAACCCATTAAAAAAAAAAAAAGAAACAAAAAAAAAAAACCAACCCGATGTGATCATTAATTGTAAAACGCTTTGTAAAATTCACATTTACAAAATAATAAAGTAAATTACAATTAAAAGGTTTTCCTTTGCTCCGTTTTCTGTCTTCATGGGTGGTGGGTTGTGTTTAGTAGGTGCTGAAGGGGCTCCAACGGCTCAGGCTCCACTTCAAGGTATGAAACGAGCCCCTGGCATGGCCAACTGAAGGGTTTTGCACAAATTTGGGGGTTTTGGGAGTTCCCTGCACTGCCCTGGGCTCTCCCCCTGCCTCACCTGATATGGCTTGGGCACCTTTTGGCTTTTTTCCTGGACGCCTCACACATTCCCTCCCTTCCTCTAGGGAAGTGCAAGCACCCACTGCTTGCAAAAACTAATATTTTTTGCTATTATTGTCATTATTTAAAATTGACTTTGCAGCCTCCCCAAACCCACTCTCGGGGGCTTTGCCAGAGAGCAGGGCTGAGACCGGAGGATGCAGCAGCAGCCAAAATCCGCCGGTTTCCCGCTCTGCTGGGAGCTCCCCACCTCTTCATCGCGGAAAAACCTTCACCAGGCTCCGGAAAGGGGCACAGGGCTCCTGCCACCCACCCGTGGACACGTGTGACGACTTTTCCCGGTCTCCGAGGGCGTCTCGAGGCCCTGGCACAGTGAGGATGCTCCGGGAGCTGCGGCGGCGGCGTCGCCGTCCCTGCTCCGGGGTCAGGTACCGGCACCCACGGGGAAGATGCTCCAGGAGGTGCCCCAGGACCCCAGCTCTGCCCAGGGTGGGGCTGTCTTGGGGGCTGATGTTGTCTTTAGGATGGGGAGGGGGAAAAAGGTTTCAAAGGCAGAGAGGCTGAGCTGGAGCGGGGTCCCGGAGGGCTGGGGGTGTCGGAGGGGGGTGGGCTGTGAGGGTGGTAATTTTCCTCTCTGTAATTTTTGCCTTTTTTTTTTTCCTCCCCAACCCAATTGGCCATAAAATTGCTGAGAAGCTGCATTTCCCTCAGCTTAGCAAAATAGAAGTGCCCAAAACCACTTGCATTCGGGGTTTCATTTAATCTCATCTCACTGAAAGGAAAAACACAGAAACTTGGATGCTCGCGTACGGCGCATTCCGCCGCGTTATATAAACCATTTCAAACTGATTTATTCTAAATGAGTTGTTATAATCAGAATTTTCCTTATGAGCAGCTTTCTTGCAAACGTCAGTATTTCAGGGGGAAAAAAAGAAAAAAAAAAAAACCCCAACCCCATCGTACGCCCGCTCCAATATTTCAAACTGATTACTTCTAAACACCAGCGCTAAAATTAGGTCTTTGGTGTGCGGTATTGTCAGAGTGGGTGTATTATGATCTGCAGAGAGTATAAAAAGATAAATGAGTTATTTAACCAAGTAAACGACGTTG
This sequence comes from Pardalotus punctatus, assembly GCA_013400915.1. Classification (NCBI taxonomy): domain Eukaryota; kingdom Metazoa; phylum Chordata; class Aves; order Passeriformes; family Pardalotidae; genus Pardalotus; species Pardalotus punctatus. Next base: position 39,898 of record VZTX01012328.1, read on the forward strand.
CTGTAGAAATGTGCTGAGGGAAAATGCGCAGGGGGGGTCGGCTCGCGCCGTCCGGGCCCCGGGATTGCGGCAGCGACACGAGGGGAGCGAGCGTGGGGGGAGACGGAAAGGGTTTTTTCTTTGCATTAATGTTATTATTTTTATAGCTATTGTTATAAAACAGGCGGTTTCCCCCCCGCCTGGGGTGGGGCTGTGATTTTCGCAGTGCCAGAATGAGAGGGAGGTGGCTGAGAGAGGTGGTGGAACACCCATGGGTGTGCTATTCCCCAGGGCGTCAAAAATGACGGGTTATTGATGTATTTTTAAGACTTATCCTGTCTTAATTTTCCTGGGAGCTGGTCCAGAGGGAGAGATGTTGGAGCACTGCACCTGCTCGAACTCTCTGCATTCGCCTCTTCATTTCCACCCGCACAGTTGGGTGTTCCAGGTGCAGGTTGTCCCCACTGTGGGCCCCCAGGGACACCGTTGGAGGGGTACTGGGATCAGGGACCACCAGCCCAGGGACAGAAGATGATGGGCATTGCAGGGGTTGGGTGTTGCAGAAGGTGGTGGCCATTGCCGTGTTGGTCGTTAGAGAAGGTGGTGGCCATTGCAGAACGTGGTTGGGCATTGCAGTGTTGGTCATTATAGAAGGTGGTGGCCATTGCAGAACGTGGTTGGGCATTGCAGTGTTGGTCATTGCAGAAGGTGGTGGCCATTGCAGATGTTCTTGACCACTGCAGATAGCATTGGCCATTGCAGATGTTCTTGCCCACTGCAGATTTCATTGGCCATTGCAGTGTTGGTCATTGCAGAAGGTGGTGGCCATTGCAGATGTTCTTGACCACTGCGGATTGCATTGGCCATTGTAGTGTTGGTCACTGCAGTGTTGGCCATTGCAGTGTTGGTCACTGCAGTGTTGGTCATTTCATGCGCTGGCCATTGCAGGGGTTGGTCATTTCAGCCGGCACTGGCCGTTGCTGAAGGTGTTGGCCATTGCAGGCACTGGCCGTTGCTGAAGGCGTTGGCCATTGCAGGCACTGGCCATTGCAGGTGGCTTTGGCCATTGCAGGTGACTTTGGCCACTGCAGGAGATGTTGTCCCCGTCCTTGCAGCCGGAGGTGCCGGCAAAGGGAACAAGAGCCAAGCCCAAGCCAGGGCTGGCTCCATCCCACTCCTCCCCTTTGTGCCCCGGAGGGAGGGGACGGCAGGAGGGTGTGAGCCCCGGGGTCCGGGGGTGCCGCCGCTGCCCTCCTGCCCCGTGCGTGGGAAGGAAGTGAGGGATTGATGTGAGCCAGGCCCCGGGAGCCGATCCCATAAATCACGGCCCCGGAGCACTCCAGGGCTGCTCTTATTTATATGCATCTTTTGCACCGAGCCATTTTATAATCGACTGTGGAGCGGCACTCCAGCGCCGGCGACGGCTCAGATGGATCGTGCAGGACACAAAATACAAATAGAGGGTGAGGAGTAGGAACTGCATCATTCCTGGCGTGCGCCGCCGCGCTCCGGGGCCGCTCCGCAGGATCCACGGTGCCGCCGGCACGTCCGTCAGCTCCGGCAGGGCTGCCCTGGGCCTTTGGAGGGTTAATTTGGGGTAGCTTAAGGGTAATAATAATGATGGGAATGATAATTCCGTGGTGAAGGGATGCTGGGGTGGGTTGGAGTGCCAGCGTGGGGACGGCCACATCCTTGGCATGGTGACAGCGGTGGCACGGTGACAATTCAGACACTCGGACAGGAAAGCTGCCACCAGCACGGAGGTGACGAGGGGTTGCTCAGGTGAGCCAGGAGCTCCATTTTTGGTGCAGGTGGTGCTGTCTGTGCTGGGGCTGGGATGAGGCAGGGGGGCTGTTTCGGTACCCAAATCCCTGCTGGTGGGGCTGGTCCTCACTGGGGTTGGTCCTGTGGGGCCAGCCCTCATCTCTGGGGGCTCAGGGAGAGGAATTAGATCAGTCCAATTTGATGGAAGGACAAAAAGGGGGGGGAAAGGCAGAAATGCCGAGCCACAAAGCAAGGCGGATAAATCCAGGATGGCAATGTAATCTCACTCACCGGGCCTCACCAGCAGTTACAATACATAAATTATTGCACCTAAAAGCATCTCTAATTTCACTTCTGTGTGATTCACCAGGACACACCGCGCTGCCCTCTGCATCTCCCCATTCGATTAGACATTTGTACCAAGACAGAGCGCACGCTTAAAATAACATTACTGGAATGGAGACGGACAAGAGAATTCATTTGAATGGAAATCAATTTGATTAGAAAAGTAAATTACCCGCAGTCTATGAGCAGCACATTGTGGTTCGGAATAATAATAATAATAATAATAATAATAATAATAATAATGAAAAAATAAATCAGCGGCAGCAAAGGATCTTAAATGTTTTCACGGAATGGAGCTGAGCCGGCAGGGACTGAGCTGTGATCACTTCCCACATGGAACAGGGCTGGATCCCCCAGTCTTTGTGCTGGGACACCCCCAGGCAGAGCTGTCCCATGTCCCCAGGGACCCCTGTGCCACCTTTGGAGGGGACAGGCCCATTGGTGAGACCAAAAGAGAGGACAGGGCACAGGGCTGAGGGAGCTGGGCACAGCCAAAGGGTGTCAGTGGGTTTGTGTGGCTGCAGGTGCCTTCAGGGCTGGCATTTTATGGACCCAGGGGTGATGCCGGTCCGAACTGACCCCAACACCAGGCTGGGCATCACCGCTGCCATCCAGGTGACACCGGGATCCCGGAGCGCTGGCCTGGCTGGGGCAGGACAGCAGTGTCCACCCCTCGTGTCCACCCTCCAGTGCCAAGCGTCACCACCCAGGGGACAAAGAGCCAGGGAGGCCGTGGGTGCCTGGGAGGAGCTCTGGGTGCTCCCTGCAGGTCCTGCCCTGTGCCGGCTGCGGGGCAAAGCCCCGGCTGAGCCTCACACTCTGCTGAGCTGTGGTACCTTCTAAATAATCAATTGGTATTTAATTCCCGTGTGATAACTGTCTTATTAAATCTAAATTTAATGTGTATTTGGGAAACCCTAATTTAAAGTGTTACTGCATGCACCATCTGGTGTGCTCTCTAAATACAAATGCAATAACATAATTCAGAATTACATCATAAAAGTAAGTTATAAGAGATTAAAATGCACAACTATGTTCTTCAGTCAAGGCGGCTTTTATGCTTTTGCTCCTGACTTAGACACAAATCACGGCCAAAACATCCCCACCCCGACTAAGTGATTTTCTGCAGGGATTTTGGGTTTTATGGTGAGCAGGAGTGCACAGGAGGGAGGCTGGAAGATCAGGATCACTGGAGATGTGTAAACATTGCCCAGAGCAGCCGTGGCTGCCCCAGGCAGTGTCCAAGGCCAGGCTGGACAGGGCTTGGAGCACCCTGGGACAGTGGGAGGTGTCCCTGCCATGGCAGGGGTGGCACTGGTTGAGCTTTAAGGTCCTTTCCCATCCAAACCATTCTGGATTTCCATAAAACCCTCTGCTCACTGGTGCCAGGGAGGTTCAGGGCTGGGCACAGGAGACTCACTGACCCACTTAAGCCACCTTTTGTGGAAAATTCAGTCAAAAATAGCCCAGAGTTGGGTGCATCAATGATCTTTTATGGTGGCAGTAAATCTAATATCTTTGCAAAACCCCCTATTTTCTCTCTACGTTGAATGAAACATGAGATTCCTTAATAGAGAGGGAAATTAAAATCTAGTTTTATTGCAGTTCCTGTAACTGGTATCTAAGCTATTAATAATCAATCCATTCTTGCTTAAAAGCCAACATTTATCACCCCAGCTGAGCTGACGGGCACTGGGGGGAAAGTACAATTGACTGCAATTACACTTTGAAAAATGTTATCTGTGCCACTGACCACTGGGGATAAATGATGAGATTTCAGCTCTTCCCTCCCGCTCCAGGTTCATTCCCCCAACTTTTTACTGGGTGCTTTTGCTTTTTCTTGAGCCTCCAGGTTGCCTTGAGGGAGGAGTTGAGGGGATCTGAGCTGTCCCAAAGTCCTGAGGATCCCGGTGAGTTCAGCGCGACCCCAAACCCTTCCAGGGGCTGCAGTGGCTGCAAGAGTGACCCTAAATCTCTTCCAACAACACCCCACACTGACGTTCATGGGTTTCATCCCTGCCCTTTCCAAGGGGGAGGAAGGGGCTGGTGCAGGAATCGATTTCCTGGAGTTGCTGGTATTAATGAAGCCGCTGACCGCGGATCTCCCGCAGCAATATCCCGTTCCCCGCGGTAATTCTCCAGACCCCAAACTTTTCAAATGAGTTTTTGCAATTTAAAATTAATAATTGTTCTGTCTAGAACAAGGATAATTAAATGCCTGCTCATCCTCATTATTGTCAGCCGTGTGATTTGTTGTTTTCCCCGTAATAAAATTAACCGGTTTAACTAATGGGTGCCAAAACTTGATAATTAAAGCTGAGCAAATAATTTGCAACAAATAATTTACCCGGTGGGTTTGGCAGGGTCCGTGGTGGGTCTGTGGCTGATGGTGAGGGGCTGGGGGCCAATGGTGGTGCCCAAAGCCACACAGGGCACCCCGAGGAACCTCCTTTTCTGTACAATGGTCATTTTTAAATGAAAATACTTTGATTTTTTTTTTCTTTCTAAGGGAAGAAGTTCCCTCCACAGGCTTTTGCTTACACCTGAAGCACGAGTTCAGCAGTGCAGGCTCACCTGTGGAGGAAATCCCAGAGGAAAGAGCAACTGCTCTCTGGTAAATCCCAGTGACAACATGAGTGTGGTGGAAAAATGGCAATTCCTGGGCAGGAGAGGAATTACAACAATGAGCCAACAGAAGGAGTTTGTTCAGACACAGCCTTCTAACAAGAACGGACTTTGAAATGATGGTTATTAGCCAGGTTTCATTCCAGCAGCAGTTAAAGAAGCTTCCGAAGGTATCGCAATTAATTTGTGAGTTTATATTGCACATTGTAACGCGAGGGGCCATTAACGAGGCGGTGACATTAAATTTAATGTACTTGGTGAATGGGACACTTCCTCTCTCCTTCCTGGGCGCATTCCCTGGACAGCCGGGGTCTGGCACTGCTGGGTTTTTCCCTGGGGGCTGCAGGAGGGGTCGGGGTGGCCCCGCCAGCACCGGGGCTGTCACACGGGGCTGGGGGACACTGAGGACACAAAGCTCTGCCCCCACCGCTGCCACCGAGGCTCAGACGAGCACGAGGAGAATATGGAATGTCTCATACCTATAACTTTAAATTAAAAAAGCAATGTGCTGTTTATTGGCGCTGCCGAGTGTCTCCGGAGCGGGAGGCTCATAAAGATCATATTACAGTACAAGCCATTATGCAAAGAGTTTACTATATATACATTTCTAAATGCTTCAGCAAACAGCAGCCTCCTTATGAGCAGAGCAGGATAACTGGTTCGTTTGGGGTAACAAATGATCCTTGATTTGATTTTAAATGCAATGACAGCAAAATTTATTTCTTATTTAATCACTTGCCAGAGCTGTTGAGGACGGGATGGTATTAAACTGCACAATGCAGCATATGACTACTGAATCAGTTGAAATAGGCATAAGAATATATTATGTTTATAGGATAGAAAAAGATTGTACAGCAATGCATATAACTAGAATGGGTATTTTTGTCATTTATACAGTAGCTTATATCATTATTCCTTCCCGCTTCCAATTTTTCAGTAATAAAAATACAGGGGATGTGATTCTCTTTGCATAAACCAACTTGATTCTTTATTAAATATTTTTATTAATCTGAAGTACTACAAAGCATTTGAGCAGATAAATCAGGCTCCGAATAGTCATTTCCTCTCTGCTATGGCTCTATAAAGTGGATTCATTTATGAGCGTGCACTACCCAAAAAGAAGGTTTCCATATTCATTAATCTGCTCCCTCACGGTTCTGTTTTTCCATCCCACTGGACCGTGCAGAAGGCTCCCCAAAAGGAGCGGGTTTTGGAAATTCGCTCTGTTGTTCCTGCCCGGTTTGGTGCCCGATTTAAGGACGAATCTCCCCTCGGGTACCTCCCCCCAGCCCAGCCCCTTTAGTGCCCGCGTTCGGGACTCTCCGGGACCCCCGGCGCTGCTGCCCGGGGTCTGCCCAGCTCTGTCACACCCAGCCTGGGGACACCAGGGGTGATTTGGGGTGATTTGGGGGTGGATCCAGCCCCAGCGTTGCCCCACGCCACCCCGGGACCGTCCCACAGGACGTGGGGATCCCGTTATTCTGCAGAGGGGGATTTGCGGACCAGCCCCTCCTGAGAGGACCCCCCACACCCTGGGGCTCCACCGGAAGATTTTTGACCCCCCAAAGTGCCCCTGGCCTCTTGCTCCCATCCTCTCCCATCCTCTCACCCCATGGAAAGCAGCATTTTTGGGGCAGCACCGCACTTTTGGCCAATCCCCCCGTTCCCAAGCAGCTCCCAGCGCTCCCGGGGATGCTCCCGGTGGGAGCCGGTGCGGGGCCGGTGCGGGGCCGGTGCGGGGCCGCTCGGAGCCGGCACGTTCAGCCCTCGGCAGCTGCCGAGTCCTTGAGTCACCGGGGGAAGCTGCGGAGAGGCACCGAGGAATTAAGCCTATTTAAAACCCAGCCAGGTGTGCAAACAAGTTTATCCTCTTGTAACAGCTCGCGGCGAGTCGGGAGGGCTCCATAAAGGTTACGGCAGCCACGTGGATGTCGGGGGCTCCCTGGGAGCGGTGACATTCAGCAGCTGCCTTTGGGACCCCCGGAGCTGCTCCTGCACCCAGCCGAGCCCAGGGCTGCGGTTCCCAGCCCTGTGCTGGGATCAGCCTCACCCTGCCCCTCTCCCCTCCCGGCCCGGGGGACTCGGCTCTGCTTTCAGATTTTCCTGCAGCAGCTGCGTAACCTTTGTTGGCTGTTCGGGAGCGGGAATTACGGCACTCGGCAAAAAGCAGGGACCCTCCGGGGCTGCTGCTGGCACAGCCCCACTTCCCAAAATATTCCTTCTGCTACAGGTGCCGTCTTCAGGCGGATTTAGCCATCCATCTGCCCGGACTGCTGCCTGCTCCTGCCCCGGAGCATCCCTGCATCCCAGCAGGGCTGTGGATGCCCGATGGGTCCGGCTCTCGGGAATGAGCCCTCCAACACCACAAAAGGACGTGGGTTTGCCTTCCATCCCTCCCCTTTCCCACTGATCACGCTGGAACAAGGTGAAGGAGGGGTTTGTCCCCACAGGAGCAGCTGATTTCACGGCTGGAGACGATCCAGGGCTGTTTCACCTCTCCATATGCACCAGGGTGTTTTCCTTGCTGGGAGCTGCTGGGGCTGCACATAAATCCACTGTCAGCACCAACTGTGTCACCGATGTCCCAGGACATGAATTTTTCCTCCAGTTTTAGTGCTGGCATAAAGCTAAATTATGGTAGTTGTCAGCATTAGCAAAAACCACCGTCCCCATCCTGCCTGCAAAAGCACCGCGGTGGGGCCTGGGGGCTGGCAGAGATGGAGGAGAGGTGGGGCAGCTCTGTTCTCCGGGAATTACAGGGTTTTTGTGGAGCTGGGGCTGCTGCTGGTGGTGGTTTTGCCGGACCGAGGCCACCAGCACGATGGCGAGAGCAGGGTGGCACTGCAGGCACCTCGGCCACGGCCAGCTCCTTCCCATCCCTCCACCTCCCCCTGGAACGTGGGCTGCACACCCAGACCCTGCCCAGGGCCCACGGGGAGAAAGGTGGAAGGTGGAAGGAGCTCAATCCAACCCAACAACCTCCAGAAGTGCCCAGGTTTGCCCAGGATCCCTCGGGAAGCACCGGGAGTCGGCACCCACACCCCAGAGCGGGTTAGAGCACGGCCCCTTCCAGGACAGGCTGGCACCCACCCGGGAGAGGCAGGGAAGTTTCACACCTTTGCAAAACAACGTCCAAGAAGGAAAGGAGCAGCCAGCAGATGTAATTGAGATGGATGAAAGGGCGGCTGCCTCCCCCAAAGCGTTCCAGGCACCAGACTTGAGAGGAATATGAAGTGCTGCTGCTCTCCAAAGATCGCCACGCTGCCGCTGAATTATTAATGAGCAGGAATGATTTCATATTTAATCTAAAGACTATTAATTACACTGCAGAAGAGCAACACGCCATCCTGAGAGCCCCTCTCGCCAACTGAATAATTTAGTGGTGCCCCATATTTTACCTCGGTGTCAGGGAGGGCAGGGAGACCCCTCCTGCCTGAGCAGACAGTGCTGGCCCAAGGGGTAACGTGGTGTTGAGAACGGCTCGATGAAGGGCACTGGCCTGAGAGGGATTACTTGGGGTCCCTGGGGGCTGGGGACAGCGCTGTCCCTCTGTCCCAGCCTTGCTCCAGCAGCCCCAGCTGTGGGAACGCCGCAGACAGATGTTTATTTGTCCGGGATTATTTGCTGATCACTGTTACAGTGATCCAAGATGATCATTAAAAAGTGAAATGGGCTGTTTAATAACGATGCTGGGAGCACGCAGTGTGCCTCGCATTACGAGGGTGTTTAAGCATGAGCCCAATTAAGTCCCTCGCATCCCTACAGAATTACCCCAGTTGTGTGAACTATTAGGCAAACTCCAGGCTCCTCGTACTCACAGGCAATCCTGGAGCCTGGCACTCTGCTAGAGACCCATTTCTGTCCTGAAGCTAAATTAAAATCCTATTGTGCCAGTGCTGCTAATATTTCCTGCTCTTGTTTCCAACAATTAAATTGTGACATTCTGCCAAAACATACGAGGAAACGAGAAAATGCTCCTGATCAGCTGGAAAGAGAAGGCAAACGCTCCCAGCTGCCTCCTGCCTCCCAGATGTCACGGTGACAGTCACAGGTTCAACAGCACCTGAAGGACGAGGTAGTGGCTGCTGGATGTGGGGATTCATCCTTCTCTGTGGGAAGTGGGATTTGGGACTTTCAATATGAAGTTGAAAGGTTTTTTCTTCTCAGTTTAGGGGAGAAATTTGGGAACTGGATGCAGGCAGTGCCATAAAGGAGAACGCTGATGTACTGGGTGTGTTTGGGGGCAGAGGGTTATGGGGTGGCAGTGATGGAGCGGCTTTGGTGGCACCTGGAGCCCAGTGGGGTCACCCCACCACTGAGGAAGGACTGGAGGGACAATTCCCACCTCTGCCACCCCCAGCACCACCAGTGGCCTGATCCTGCCTCCCTTCTCACACAGGTACTGCACATCCTTTTAAATATTCCCCTGAATTCCAATTCTCTTTCCCCCCACTGGATCTGCTCCCCCAGCACTCCTCGGGGAGGGCACTGTTGGTTCCCTGCCCCACACCCCCTGCAAAGCCCCAGAGTGACCCCCCAGTGCCCTCAGAGCGATGTCCCCCTGTTTGGGGTGGGCTCTTGGGCAGGAAAGAGCTGGTGGGGACCCCGAGGGTGTTGGGGACACTCCAGTGGGACAGGGAGGGACTGGCATCTGCAGAGCTGTGGTGAGAGTTAAATGGTGCTGGAGAAAGAGGGGGGAAAAAAAAGCTGTTTAAGAAAGAAATGACTGTTTGGTCATGGCTTACAAGTTGGTACTTAGAAATTCCATGAATTTTAAAATAAAGACATCGTGAGATTTGAACTTTCTTTTGAATACTCACAAACTGCAGCGCCTAATACCTTGCCTGGCCATTAAGGAGCTGTGCTGGGAAGCAGAGAGAGCTAAGTACTACACTGATAGAGCAGTTAAACACTGTAATGGAATTGTGTTTGGAGAGGCTGCAAAGCCAGGTAGAGAGCCCATACATAAACAAGGCCATTACCAGCCTGGGTAAGTGGTGATAGAATTTCATGAATATCCCCACAAAAAGCTTTGTATATTTATAACAACCTGCAGAGTCGTTTTGAACACAGTCAGGGGCCTTTCAGAGTGACTCTGGAGTTAAATTGTACAATAGATCTGTGTCCCTGAGTTGGGGAATTGGCTCCAGGATGAGCAGAGGGATCCCTGACCGGGCTCTGCAGCCCTGGGGTGCTGCGGGTCCCGAAGCAGCGCTGACAACACAGCCTGGTGCTTACTGCCCACAAAATCCGCCAGTTTGCAATTTAAAACCCTCTTCAGAAAGGTTTTTCAGATGAGTTTCTGTTCGCAGGGAAGCCAAGGGCGCTGCTTCCCAGCCGGGATGGGGAGGAGAGCAGGAGGAGGGGCTGCTCCTCTGCTGGCTGGCTGGAGAAGCTGCCAAAGGGCAGGAGACAGGAGTTTCCACATCTCAGGAAAGGAGAAATAAATCTGAGAGCCATCAGACCCAAAAGATCAGGATGGGGCTCCGCAAGAGCCGCACACAGAGAGGACTCAGAGCCCAGGGGCACAGCTGAGATCCCAAACTGGGGCTGTTGAACCCAGACAGATCCTGCTGCTTCCCAAGGCTGCTCTGCTGGAGATCCTGCCCCAGCCCCTCAGCATTCCCAGGACAAGCTGTCCAACACAAGTAGAACACGTGTGTGCTGCCAGAGCCCCAAAACCTCTCCACAAGAATCCCACACTCTCCACCTCTGCAGCTGGAGAACAGGAAAGCAAACTCAGAGCATATTTATCACTTTAATTTAAATAAATAGGTGCTTTAAACTCCAGAAAACTTTACTCTGCAAGTCTGGCAAAGCCTGAACCCAAGTGGTAGGTACAGCTCGGGCACGAGCCATAATAAAATGCTAATTGCAATTCATAAATTATGTCGGGATGCCTGGGAACGTTGAAGCCCCTGGATGAAGTGTAGCGTTCAATTTATCCTGTGCACGCTGCCGACAGTGCTGCCAGCCTCCTTCTTGTCCCCCTGTGTTGTTTTGTCATCTCTGTACTATCACCAATTCATCACAAAGGCAACTGAACTCGCCGATGTCCACCCACCGGGTGACTTTGTCTTCGCTACTCTATGACTTCTAAATTAAATTGTCAAAACACATTACTGAGAAAAATATCGTGAAGGGGAAGTTCTTTACCCTTTTCTCCCAGCTGAAGAGAGAATGGGTTTGATTTGGAGAAAACATGTCTGCTTCATTATCCCTCCCGTTATCATATTTCTTCCCGCAGCAGCAGCAGGAAGAGTCGATACACAAGTCTTGGATGACATGATGGAGCATCCCACAGGAGTTGTCTCGATAAATTCTGAGATTGCCCAGGAAAAGCTGTGGGGGGGTGTGTAATTTTCACTCTCTTTTATTCCTCCCACTCTCAGACAATTTAAAAGAGATTATGGGGTTTGCTGGTGTGGATTTCCCCGAGCTGGATGTTCCCACTCTGCCAGCACTGGCTGGTTTGGAATAAGCTCCCTGGAGTCCTTGCAGGAGAAGAAATGAGCCCAGGAGAGAGACTGTGGAGGGCACAGGTCCTGCTCCCACAACTCTCCTCTTTGAATCCCAGAATGGGTTGGGTTGGAAGGGACTTTAAAGCTCATCCCATCCCACCCCTGCCATGGCAGGGACACCTCCCACTGTCCCAGGCTGCTCCAAGCCCTGTCCAGCCTGGCCTTGGGCACTGCCAGGGATCCAGGGGCACCCACAGCTTCTCTGGGCACCCTGTGCCAGGGCCTCACACCCTCAGAGGGAAGGATTCCCTCCCAATACCCCATCTAACCCCACTCTCTGTCAGTGTGAAGCCACTGCCCCTTGTCCTGGTGCTCCAGGCCCTTGGAAAATTCTCTCTCCCGTTTTCCCCATCGCCTCCCTGGTATTTTGTTTCCTGCAGGAATCAATGCTGATGCTGCCGTGTTTCCCTGCTCTGCAGGCAGTGTTTGGCTGTCACAGGCTCTGTCCCCCCTCTCCTGCATCTGCTGTCCCCCCATAACCAGGGCAGACCCCAAGGGCAAGGCTGGGTAACAGAAGGATCCTGCTGTGGGATGAAATAATGGAGAATAATTCCCCTGGAGATGTGAAACAAGAGGAACCTTTCCTCGAAGGAAAAGAGCCGTCGATTCCCCCTTTTCTCATTCCCACGTTGGTCTCTGGGCATAATGGATCAGCCATAAAAATCAAGTAACACATTGCGCCCTCATTCTTTTGGCTTTGGACAATACCAACGTAACAGGCACATATTGTTTATTTATTCTGCTGTAGAGCAAGGCAAGGAGGCAGTGCCCAATGTTTAGATGGGGTATTTTTAAATGCTCCCATTCCCCGGGCCCTTATGATGCATTAGCCATCAGTAGCCAAATTGCCTCGTATTTGCAATTTTATGGGTTCATTTTATCAAGCACACAGGAGCTGCATTCAAAGCACGGAAATAAAGTATTCCACTTTTGTTAGGCAAGCGCTGCTTCAACGCAAGAGATGGCCAGAAAGCAGAAATGTTTTTTCCCTCTGCCTCAGCTCCAGATTCATCTCCAGATATTGCTTTTCCTTCGCAGCAGCCACCGCTGAGAGCCCCTTGATGGCGGTGGAAGATCCTCGGCACGCCAAGAGCTCCACACCGCTGGATTTATCCTGCTGGGAGAATCACCCCTGCTCCCTGACTGCTTTAAAACAACTCCCAGCAAAGCCTCATCCTTGCTGTCCCCAACTCCAGGGGCTCCAAGCGGCGCCGTCCCGAGTCAATCCCAAAATTCCAGCTCCCTCCACGGGGCAGGGAAAAGCTGCAGCGAGCGAAACGGCCAGGAATCCGCAGGGAAAAGAAATTCCCAGGGTGGGTTTGGTGGTCGGGACGTGTCGGGCAGCCGGTGCTCGGCCCTTCACAAGGATTTGGGGTCACCCCACTGCCACCCCCGGGACCCGCGCTGTCCCCTCGTGTCACCCGCGTTTTTGGGCAGGAAATTCCCGAACTCCGAGCGCAGTTATTCCCAAAGGGAGATGCTGCTGGCAGGGTTTGCTGAGCAGGAATTTGCTCCCTCTCGTGGGCTCTGGAGCTGGTGGCTGAGCTCGGCACGGCGGACAGGGATGGGATTGCCTGGCATATGGGAAAACGGGAAAGGAAA
>VZTX01012331.1:4987-17178 GCA_013400915.1 Pardalotus punctatus
CAAACTCCACATTCCCGGCCACAAACTCCACATTCCCGGCCTCAAACTCCACATTCCCAAACTCCACATTCCCAAACTCCACATTCCCAAACTCCACATTCCCAAACTCCACATTCCCAAACTCCACATTCCCAAACTCCACATTCCCAAACTCCACATTCCCAAACTCCACATTCCCAAACTCCACATTCCCAAACTCCACATTCCCAAACTCCACATTCCCAAACTCCACATTCCCAAACTCCACATTCCCAAACTCCACATTCCCAAACTCCACATTCCCAAACTCCACATTCCCAAACTCCACATTCCCAAACTCCACATTCCCAAACTCCACATTCCCAAACTCCACATTCCCAAACTCCACATTCCCAAACTCCACATTCCCAAACTCCACATTCCCAAACTCCACATTCCCAAACTCCACATTCCCAAACTCCACATTCCCAAACTCCACATTCCCAAACTCCACATTCCCAAACTCCACATTCCCAAACTCCACATTCCCAAACTCCACATTCCCAAACTCCACATTCCCAAACTCCACATTCCCAGCCACAAATTCCACATTCCCAGCCTCAAACTCCACATTCCCAAACTCCACATTCCTGGTCACAAACTCCACATTCCCAGCCCACAAACTCCACATTCCCGCTCACAAACTCCACATTCCCAAACTCCACATTCCCAGCCACACAAGCAGCTCAGGACACCCCACTCCCACCCCCCCTTTTTCCTTGCTGGGCTGTCACAGTGATGCACCCTGGCAGCACCAGCTGCTGTTTTATCTCAGGTGCTGTTTTATCTCTTGTGTCTCGCTCAGACCCAGCAGTTTCTCGGGTTTGACCGACAGCCAGCACCTTTTTCTGCTGCTCTCTCCAGCAGGAATTTCCCTCGCAGCCCTAAATGCTGGTGTGACAGCACGGCTGAGTCAGGAATTTGGCAGGAATGTGTGCCAGAGAACAGGGAACTTCCCCTCAGCGGTGCAGAGCCACCAGCAGGAACACATTTATGCTGTTTAATGGAAGAACTCCTGTATAAGAACAACACATAAACACAGATTTAGCAGGGCACTGCTCTGTTTAAAAGACTGGCATCGCTCACATTTTTTTCTGTGTTTTCAGCAGCAATCGCTCTCCAGAAATGTCACTATTCCAACTTTAAAAAGTCAAAGCACAGAGCACTAATCTCTCAAAAATTTAACCCATGCTACAGAAGCATGAAAAGCAGAGTTACCCTTCTTAGCTCCTGCTCTGGAAGAAGCAGTGAAAAACTTCTTCACAGTAGTGACCTTTCTTGTTTTCTCGTTGGTTTTCTTCTCCTCAAACTTGGAAAAGGTCAGGGACTGCGCCCCTTGGGTGCTCTGGCTGCTGGCATAGGCTTCTTCCTCCTCACGCTGCAGCCTGGAATTAGAAAAACACAGCCCTGATTCAGGTGCTTAGAAACAAGGCCAAGAAGCTGATTTCCTGTGCAATCATTGATTACTCATTTGACATGCTAATTTTTGCCTTTGCTCCTCTTCGTTCCTTGCTTTCTGCCACATCTCCCTTCCCCACACAACACCTGCCCTTTCCATGCTGTGGTAAAAGTGGGGGAAAGCTCAGGATGGGGAGGGAGGGTTAAATAGCGAGGTCAGAAGGGAGAAAACGGAGTTTTACACCCATGGTCACCTTCCCCTCGTGTCACAGCCCTGAATTCACTAAAGGCACGGGTGAGGGGAGGATTTCCAGCCGTGGATTCCTTGCCTGCCTCACCCTGAGTTTTACAACCTGTAACCACAGGCAGTCCTTCACTATCTTACAAAAGCAAAACACCCCATCCCAATCTCAGAAATATTCTGGGAAATAGATCCTTGTTGTCTCAATCTGTTTTCAAAGCCTTGGTGAAGATAAACTTGAATGAATGAGGCAAACTTTGCAAAGACCAAGCCCAGCTTTTAATCTAGAGGAGGGCAAACACACCAATCCTGCAGCTTCTCCTCCCATGCAGAAGGATGAAAATAAATTACATTATTCTGCCCTGCAAGATGCTGGAAGGCTGAGCAATTGTCTTTAAACATCCACCAGCTCAGGATGGACCATAAATAGTGTTGGATCTGCAATCTCTTGAGGCAGGAATTGTATCTTATCAGTGCTGACAAGCCTGTCTGCTCACTGCAACAAACAATCATCTGTGCCTTCAGCATCTCCCAGCTACTTATTAAAGAATTCCTTAAACACCCCACACTTTATTTTAGAGATGTTCCAGGACTGGCAGCATATCTGCCCTGATAATAAAGTTTCTATTAACTGTTTGAGGCATTTATGGCAAAGGAAAATGATGATGTGACCTCCGTGCTGCCAACTGCTTATCACCTCTGAAAAGACATATTTCATTTTCAGGGTCAAGCATCGATCACACGAGGAAAATTAGATTGGTTTGTGGAAAAAGAAGTGCTTAGAAAATGATGGAAATTATTAAAGCTAAAGTTTTGATGCTTTTGGGCTTAACCCTGCAGTTTAAAAGAATGACCACAGACAAGACTAAAACCATTTGGTTTTTAATTGGCAGCTGAAATGTAAAACCATGCCATGTCTATAAATATATCTCTATATCCAAGATACATCTATATCTTGGATATATCTTTATATCCAAGCCATCTCCAGAGGCTTTTCTGAGTATTTTCACCAAAATTATCACTTTAACCCTTTAACTGCTTAACAGAAATACATATTTGCATATGCAAATTAGGCCAAAGTATGTATTGGGAAGGTTGGGCTGTGTTTACATTTGTTACTTCCCAGATTTTCGTTTCAAACCTCTTAAATTAAAATGTCATAAACATTCATCTTTGCATGAGCATGAAGGTTTTAATTCCTGCTGGAAAGGTCAAATTGGAGAATGTGTGATGCAGGTGAGCCAGAGCAAACAGGACTAGAAAACAGGAGCCAGCAATAGTATTTGGTGGAGGAAAAAAAGGAAGAAAAGGGCTCTTTACCGCTCTGCCAGCTCCCAGTCCTCTTGGATTTGCTTCTGCCTGGCCTTATGGTATTCCTCTCTCCAGCACTTGGAGCAAAACCCCTGCCAGGCAGGATTGCCATAGTAACCACAGCCCTTCTTGCACAGCAGCTCCGACTGATCCACGTGGATTCCCCGGCGCTCGGATTTCAGGTTCATCTTCCTCCTGCAAGAGGAGAAGGGTTAAAAACAGAGCCTGGCGACAGCCGGAGAGGAATCCTTTCTTCTGAAGGTTTGCCTTTCAGGAAGGAGTCACCTGCTTGAATTATTTAACAGCTCCATGGCAACCCAACGACTGCCAGGGAGGAAGGGCACAGTTATATAAGCAGGAGCCCCAAAGGCAGGGGCAGCGCTGGGACATCCCTGCGGGGCTGGGACCTGCACACAGATCCGGGGTGGCCCTGGGGGACAAAGGGACAAATGGCCAAGGCACATCCCTGCAGGGCTGGGACCTGCACACAGATCCGGGGTGGCCCTGGGGGACAAAGGGACAAATGGCCAAGGCACATCCCTGCAGGGCTGGGACCTGCACACAATTCTGGGGTGACCCAGGGCACCAGGGCCAGTCCCAGCCAGGGGACAAAGGGACAAATGGCCAAGGCACATCCCTGCGGGGCTGGGACCTGCACACAGCTCTGGGGTGGCCCAGGGCACCAGGGCCAGTCCCAGCCAGGGGACAAGGGCTCTGCTCTCACCAGCACCTTGTTCCAACAGCCAGAGGCACAAAGCAATGGAGGGGAAAACAAAGAAAGCTCCAAAAACCGGTGAAGAGAGCAAAGAAGACACAGAAGGGACTGTGTTCTAACAACCATCCCTAAAGAACCACACGGCTGAAGCTTTCGGGATCTTCGTCCTCTCAAAGGGTTCTCAGGGCACAGGGAGGGATCACAGCTCACCCAGCCGGGCACACCAACACACGGACAGGACAAATTCCCATTTCCTCCCCGTTGTGCCGGAGTTAAACATGCTGCCTGCACCCAGCACAGCTCCGGGGATTTATATTTAGTGGCTGCAACAAAAAGATTCTGCTGCCTACAGCAGCCTGTCCTCCATGCAGCCTCCCCTTTTTTCTCCTTTCTGACAGAAAACATCCCCCCTGCCTCCCCAAGGCATCCCAGGAGCTCGGTTCTGACGGGAAACACCGGATCTGCTCGAGGAGAAAAGCAGCACAGGATCATCAGGTTTGCACTTTAAAAGATCAACATTCGGATTGCAAGATTGAAAAATGCAGATGGTCGAAACAGCATGGCGAGGTTTTGTCCGGGAAATGCAGAAAATCCTTTTCCTTCCTGCCATTCCTCAGCACAGAGTGCTTTGCTCAAGCTGAGAAGCACCTCAGAAATTGGGATTTTTGCTCTCACACCGGCAGCCAGAGGTGTCCCAGGACATCCTTCCTCTGACAGAAAAGCGGATTTTTAAACCAACTCTGCCCCACGGTTTGAGGACCAGGACACGGCCTCAGATCACACCTGGAGAACAAAACACACTCAGAGATGCCACAGATGGAGACCAAGAGGAAAAGTGATTTTCTCAAGCTGAACAACATCAGTAACTAAGTCAGAATTATCTCGCTTTCCCCTGGAATTCCACGCCAAATCCTTCTCGGGATCATCCAGAAAAACAGATGGAATATGCACAAATGTCACTGCCACTGAGAGTTTTCTACTACAGAAGTACCAGCTCCTTTGTTCCACGCTGAATTATCCATTTTAAAAGACTGATAATGTTTAACATTTCCCATTAATCTAATCAAGTTATTTTAAGTAAAGTAGCAGGAAACAGATGGTTTTCTCTGAAGGGGGAACAAATTAAATATTCCATCTTATCTACATAAGCATTAAGATTTCTTCCACTTTTCTATTTTTGAAAGAAATAATGAGTTTCCAAAAATAGCCTAAAAATAGTTTCATTGTAGAGACACGCATATTAAGGAATCAGTTTCTTAATGCCATAATTTATAGACACATGTTCTCATTTTTATAGATGGGAGAGCAGTTGAATCTTTTCTTTCCCACTGAAAAGTCTGACAGCCATGAATTTGCTTCTGCAAAGCAAAATGAAGGAAAAAAAACCCTATATTTTAAATATTTGAGGGCTTTCCTTCATTCCCATACTGAGAAAAAAAACGGAGAAATATAAATATATCGGTTTTGCAAAAACATTTGGATTTTTTTTTTTACTGATTTCTCAAGGAAGATCTCTGTGTGAGTTTCCGGCTGCCAGCATCTCAAAAATTCAACTTTCAGTGGGTGTCAGCTGCACTGCCTGGCCAGGAACTGAATGTTGGCATTTGCACACTCAGGCCATTCCCAGAGCATCCTGCACAGCCTTGAGCAACAATTCTGAAAAGAAAGAGGAAGAAAAAGCCTGAAAAAAAAAAAAAAAGTCAGCTGCTCCTGACTCACTTTCAGGACCCCCTTCCTAAAAGCAGAAGCTGCAGCAGCATTTTGGGCAGAGATTTCCATTGCAGGTTCCTGTCCTACAGAAAAAATGCAATAAATACACATAAAATGTTTCATTGCCATTAAGGCGAAGCTGCTCGGTCAATGTTGGCATTGTAAAACACAAAAAATAAAATAAAAATATTCCCACATCGCACGCTTCACACAAATTTTACAGGGATTTCAGTCACCCAAGGAAATAAAACCCTATAAAATCCCATCACAGCAAAGTTTTAACAGCTTTGCAACTGCAATAATTTCAAGAATTCAGGTGTCTGCTCTGACTCAAAAGCACCATGGTGAGGGTGAAAAGAGCAAAAGGAAATCCCTGGCCCTGCTTCTCTCCCAGCCAACCCCTGACAGCCACAGCACCAGCTGTGCACTTTGAGCCCCAAAAATCCCTTTTTGTGCCCGCAGAGCTCGGCCCCCGGCACGCTGCTGCCCCTGGGTGCACAGCAGGGCTAAAAATGAACTTTTTTCCAGCTAAAAATGAACTTTTTCCAGCTAAAAATGAACTTTNTCCAGCTAAAAATGAACTTTTCCAGCTAAAAATGAACTTTTCCAGCTAAAAATGAACTTTTCCAGCTAAAAATGAACTTTTCCAGCTAAAAATGAACTTTTCCAGCTAAAAATGAACTTTTCCAGCTAAAAATGAACTTTTCCAGCTAAAAATGAACTTTTCCAGCTAAAAACGAACTTTTCCTCCGTGCCCAAGCTCAGCAGTTCTGCCCAGAGTGAGCAGAGCTGCAAAAAGCTGCAGTCAAGGCACTGAGAGCAATTCCCTCCCCGGAGTGTTTGTGGTGACATCAGCTTGAGATGCAGGGACAAAGGAGGTCACCCTGAACCCACGGGAGGGAGTCACATGCTGCACGGAAAGCACAGACTTTCGGCTGCCTTCAAATATTGCAAAATAAAAAAATAAAAAAAAAAAAAAATCAAACACTGCAAAAAAAAAATTTTAAAAATCAAATATTGCAAAATAAAAAAATCAAACATTTCAAAATTTAAAAAAATCAAACACTGCAAAATAAAAAAATTAAAAAATCAAATATTGCAAAATAAAAAAAAATCAAACATTTCAAAATTAAAAAAAATCAAACATTTCAAAATTTTAAAAAATCAAACACTGCAAAATAAAAAAATTTAAAAATCAAACATTGCAAAATAAAAAACTCAAACGTTTCAAAATTAAAAAAAATCAAACATTGCAAAATAAAAAAAATCAAACACTGCAAAATAAAAAAAANCAAAATTTTTTTAAAAATCAAACATTTCAAAATAAAAAAAATCAAACATTGCAACATTTAAAAAAAAATCAAACATTTCAAAATAAAAAAAATCAAACATTGCAACATTAAAAAAAATCAAACATTTCAAAATTTTAAAAAAATCAAACTGCAAAATAAAAAAAATTTAAAAATCAAACACTGCAAAATAAAAAAAACAAACACTGCAAAATAAAATAAAAAAATCAAACTAAAAAAAAAATCAAACACTGCAAAATAAAAAAAAAATCAAACATTTCAAAATTAAAAAAAATCAAACATTGCAAAATAAAATTAAAAAAAAAAAATCAAACATTGCAAAATTAAAAAAATAAAATAAAAAAAAGTTTCACAGCTAATTTCTGCAGGTCAGCACGAACATTTTAATGAGCAGGACTCAAATTTTAATAAACGGAATGGGGAAAAAAACCACTCAAATTCATTTCTGGCAACTAAATCGCTGNTCAAATTTTAATAAATGGAATGGGGAAAAAAAAACTCTCAAATTAATTTCTGGCAACTAAATCACTGGGTACTTTATGATCTTACACACCTCGAAGTGTTTTATTGGAAGTTTTGAGTGTCCCAAATGCTTTTTTTCCCTTTCTCTGTTCCCCTCTCTCTCCCCACTCCAGCTCAAGGTGTATAATTTCTTATCCAAATATCACCTCCTCTGTGTTTGCACAGTCACACCACACGTTCTGCATGGTCAGATCTCTGATTTTCCTGCCCTGAATGCGTGACCTGTTCCAAGCTCGCTTCTAACACAATTCAAATCGAAAAACTGAATTTATTGTCTTTCTGGAGTTGGAGAGCAGGAAACTGCAAACACCTTTGTGTCACCTGACCACTGAGAAGTCAGGAAAACAGAAGGGAAGTAACAAAATTCCACATTAAAAAAAAAAAAAAAAACAAAAAACAAAACAAAAAAAAAAAAAAAAAAAAAAAAAAAAACCAATCTAATCCAGAAGTACAATAAAGCACCAGAAGATCATAAATATCATTAACTAGGACAACCTGGAGAAGTGCTTTGCACTAATTCTTCCATCTCCCAGTTAAAACACTTTACAAAACTCCAAGAAACACCACATCTCCCTCCCAGGAGCAAAAAATGGAATTTAATTTAAAATCCACTCATCCAATGCTTTGCTTACTAAGAGTTTGAAAAGTGTGAATATCAGAGAAAGCAGGAATGACACCACAAACACCATGGGACAGAATTTTCTCTTGAGCAGTTCTGGGCCAGGACTAAACCTCATCACCTTAATATCTGTGTTAATTAGCAACACCCCTTTGAAGAGGCTGGAAAAAGAATGGGCTCTCAGACTGAGTTTTTCATTTCTAAAATGCCTTTACTTCACGTTATTTATTTGCAAGTGAAAGCTTGTGGTCTCCACCGAAATGGAAAAATGGAAATCACCCAGCTCTTTGCTATGATCTTTAAACTGCACCCCACACTCAGAGTGGTTCCTGAGGAATTTATTTTGGATAATCAGCCTGGGAAAGGCTGGGAAAGGATTCCTTGCTGTAGGCACACTTACCTAATTTTATTTTATTATTTTTTTCTTTTTATTCACCTGTTTAGAGCAAACACCTTTTAGGAAGGGCAATACCAACTCCGAGTCTCCCCATCCTTGCTCACACCCTCGATTTTTCCTGTCATGTTCGCCATCCAAGAAGAACCTCCCACAAATCACAGCTCCCCCTTCAGAAAACGGGAAGTCACAGAATATTTTTCAGGCAGGACAGAGCAGCTCCCTGCCCTCTGTGGCTCTGTCAGAGCTGAAATTGAGAATGTGTGCAAACACTGCAGGGTTTCGGTCACCACCACCAGCAGAGCACAGCAGGAACCCAAACCAGTAAAACCAACTTTGCTGCAAAATATTCTGGCTGAAAGCCACTTCACTTTCCCTGCCACCTACATGGAACATTTACTAAGACAACACAGAGTTAAGACACAGGAAACATGAATTTTGTTATGGGCCCATCAATCCTCAGGCCGTTTTTGTAGGGACTGAAGGAGAAGCAATCCTTGCTCCAGGACTTTGGACTTTTCATAGCTCAACAGCAGCAAAATGCTAAATTCTAATTTTCACACGGACCGATTTACAAAACAGCCAGGAAAATTCGCATTAAACCTATCAAAGCAGGTATCAGGCAAATAGCAGATGCACCCTTTGTTTTTATGAGGTCAGAAAAAAGGGGCTCCTCCAACCCAAACTGGATTCATCACCCAGGGCTGATTTAACGCACGCATGAAAGACTAAACTTACATAACACCTCGTTTTCAGCAAGAAACCCGAGAGAATTTTCACAACACAAGCACTGCAGACACAGCTCTGCCTTGGGGAAAAGCACTGGGGGAAGATGGTTTAGAGCAGCAGGGATTGACCAGGGCTCCAACACCAGCACCTTGTTTTTCTGGTTCTTTTGACCTCCATCCTTGCCAGGGTACCTTTATTATCAGTGCAGATTGTGGAGATATCAGCTGGGTCATAAACTATTTATTAGTGCTGGATTGCTGAGGTCACCTTTGAGACAAGAGCTGGCTGGGAAAGCTCATTTTCAAAGCTGGACAGAAAGGCTCTCAATCAATCAATAAACACCTTTAATAAAGGTAATTGCAAGTCAATTTATAATTATTACAAGCTATGAAGAGCAGTTTGTAAATAACTCCTCAAACTAACAGTGGAAATTAAGGCAGTAGCTTTAATTCTATAATTGAAGAGCTATAAATGAGCTTCAGTATTGGTAACAACTTAATTAAATGGATCTAAAACCAGAAAAAACACTTCACACAGACTGGGAACAGGCAGGTTTGGGTTGTGGGTATGTTTTGCTTTATTTTTGTTCTTGTTGGCTTGGGTTTTTTTTGCCTTCTCTCCCTAAAATTAAGTTTTCTCCATAAAAATCTCGGCACAACCATTAGCAGCAACCTACAGCAGCCTTTTCACTGGGCTGTGAATCGATTCTTCAAAAATCATTGTAGCACTTAATGAACAACTTGAATTCTTCTTATTCAAAAACATCACAGAGCGTTCACAAGGAAGAATCCGCTCACTGCAGCTCTCTGGTCATGAATGGCCATCCATGGAATTTTAAAGCAGGGGAATAAAAAAAAATAAAAGAAAACCAGGGAAGTCTCCAAACACACAATTGTTACATGAACTGCTTGAATACACCATCATATTTCAGATGGAAACAGCAGCCAACTATTTTAATTGCTAAAAGCAGATTTATAAGGTGGGCTAGAAAGTGCAAGGATGGAGTTGGGTTAAGGTCTCTAAGAACTCTTTATTTTGCCAGTGAAAAAGTGCCCTTAAAATGTATTTATTCCAGAGAACCACTGACGCAAACGCCCCAAAATTCTGAAGAGCAACAACCTACGTGCTCAGAGTCGTGATTCAGGTGTAACCCCAAACACTCAGGTATGTAATTAGCAGCAGGGTAATTAACCATGAGCTAATTTCCTCCCGAGGAAAGGGTGGGGCAAGATGAGCTCAGACTCATGAACAGAAAATACAAAAGCCATTAGACAAGTCGGGAATTGGGCAAGAAAGCCGGGCGTTATCTCTGCAATATTCACAATTTTAATGTGCATCTTTCCTGCAATTAAAGGATTTCGGCTACAGCAGTTGTAGCACGAACAGAGCAGGGTGCTAAAAAAGAAAAGAAACAGTCGCTGCTTTGATGAGCACCAGCCTCAAACCAACCTCAAAAAAAACTTCAAAAATTGCAGCCACTGCTTCAAATCTCCCAAATCCTGCCGGCCACAAGGCTCCAGGCCTGCCCAGAGCTCCCCATTTCCTCGGCTTGGAAATTCGCTCTCCCCCTCAAATGGCTTTGTCCCCGAGAAATGAGCAGGTTGTGTCTCACCAGCTCCGTGTGACAGCTGTGCTTTTAAACGAAATCCCAGGAAACAGCTAAAAACTCTTTGTGCTGCTTGATTGGGAATCCGGGTCAGAAAGAAAAAGATTAGCTGAAAGTGTTAAAATCCCCTCAGAAACAGCAGCAACAGGTTTCTACACATTATTTCCTGCCAAACACACCAACCTGGACACAGATGGAAATTAAGTTGCCTAAAACCTCGGGGGGAAAACTTCAAAATGTTTTATACACTTTGTACCTGACTTGTTACAAGTGGCATTTCAACAGGACTTCACAAGGAGGGTTTCTAGGTCTAGTTTTAGATCACGAGTAGTTAATCAACAGGGAAAAAAGCCCCGAGCATAATTGGGGATTACATAGCAAGGAAGCAGGGATCTGAGAAAGATTGTTCTCGCTTAAATAACACCACAGAACAAAATTAAATACCAGAATCATGGACTGTCTTCAAGTTTATAAGCAGTTTGTTGTGTAAAGCAGTATTAGGAATTGGTGTAATTGCCTTTATATCCAATTCTCCCTTTCTACTGCGTGTTGTTTGGGTTTTTTTCTTTTTTGTTTTTGGTCAGCAAAACATTCCACTGAGCTACAATTCTCTTCCTAATCCTCCCTGCTGCAAAAAAACACTTGTGTAACTGTGTCCAGAAGGCCAGCACATCCAATTCCTGAGTAAAAGCACTGTTCCTGGAAAACACCACGTCCTTCTGCGCTGGCCTGGTTTGGTCATTGGTCTCAAAAAAGCGTTGGGTAACTGGAAAACCAAGAGCAGCTCAGTGCACTTCCCAAAGTCCTGGTATGAGGAACTTCACTGCTTCAAAAATAGTTTCAAATGAGACTGAACAACAACAAAAAAAGTATGGAAAAGTCGATGAAGGATTTAAATCACAGCCTCCACAATGCCACCCTTTCTCCCAAAGCGTCCGCTGCTGTTAATTCCCAGCACTGAGCCCCGCTCAAAGAAAAAACAATTTCATTTTGCCTGTAAAACCCTCTCAGGCAATCCAGCCCTTGCCACAGAGCAGCAGGATTTCAGACAGCACCGGACCACCCCCTCAGAGAAATTCTTTGGTAATTCAAGCACATCATTCATCTTTCAGTATCTCACACCCTCTCTGAGCCACTCCCTGCTTCAAGGGAACAACCCGAACTCTACACAAGGTGATACCAGCAGTGACAAACACCCACAAAAGCATCCAAAAACGCACTGCTCAGCATCTTAAGTCTTCTCCAGACTTCACCTGGCTTAACTTTAAAGGACTTTGATCCTCAGCCGGGCAGTGAGAAGCCAGGCAGGGGCAATACTTACAGGAAAAAAGCCAAAAACTCATTGATCCGCAAGGAACTCATGAGGAAAACAGGCTGGGGTGGGCATATGGGTAAAGCTAGCAGTGACACCTGCACCCTATTAACCATGGAATTAATTAAAATACACAGATAATAAAAATTAGCTTTAGGAGCTGCACGTGGAGGAAAGCAAACCCCCACAAAAGCATCCAAAACGCACTGCTCAGTGCCTTAAACATTCTCCAAACTTCTCCCGGCTTGAGTTTAAAGGACTTTAATGCTCAGCCGGGCAGCGGCAATACTTACAAAAAAAAAAAAA
>VZTX01012331.1:17744-28923 GCA_013400915.1 Pardalotus punctatus
GCTGAGGGGCGCGGGGCCGAGCGGCGCCGTGAGGGGCAGCCGGGCTGGCACACGCACAGATTCCTGTTTTGAACAGTCACAGCCCTGCTCCTCAGCTTCCTCCTGGCTGCCCCTTCCCCCGAGCCGAATTCCCACAGAGCCGCCTCCCTCCCCTCTCCGCACCCACAGCGGCTCCTCAGGGCCCCCCAGGAGCATCCCCTTGGGGCTCCGGGAAAGACTCGCTGCTATTCCAAACTTCTCATTCCGTTCTCAGTCACACAGCCTGGTGTGCTGGGGTCCGTCTCTTTTTTATGCCCCCTCTTTTTTTTAACTCGTCCCGGAGATCGTGCTGTGAGACAGGGAGCATTTCAGCAGGACAGAGGGACAGCAAGGGAATTACTTCAGATCAAGCGGAAAGTATTTCTGAACACAGCCAGAAATGTTCTTTTTCAGCATTGGACAACCAGGGGCGGCTGCTGGGACCGGTCCGGTGCTCTGTCCCAGGAATGGGTGGGGAGGGAAGGATGGAATTGGAATGGTCGGAATGATCTGATCGCAGTCGGTGACCCCGAGGAGACAGCACTCACTGCACGGGTGCCGTCTGCACAGAAAGTGTCATTAATGACGTTTAATGTCATTAAAACAGCCTGGGACAGAGATTCGTGTCTTAATTTTCATTTGCAGCCAAGCAAAGCACACTCGAAGCCCAGGGAAGGTGAGGAAAGGCAGTGCAGTGGCTGCAGACCAGATAAGCCACAATTCCAACAGTTTTCAGTATTGTAATTTTTTATTGCACAACACAGCCTTTATAGCCACATTTTCTTCTACGTGTTTTAAATAAAAAACATATAGACTATATATTACCTGAACTGAAAATCAAAAGTATTAAGAAATAATACACTCACAGTATTGAATGTCACACATCAACATAATTATTAACAAAACACATTTGGAGATCATTCCAAACCCTGATCGTTAGCATCCAGGCTGGATTTTCAAAGGCATTACGGGTTACAATGCATAGACACATACAATTTATAATTCAGCAAAACAAAATCCATTTATAAAAGTCACAGTGAAAGTGGAGGTAAACTTATACTAAGCTTGTGTAAGTAAAACAACTAAGAACTGCTGTTCTGGAAAGTGATTTCCAGGTAGAGAATTATATACAGGAGATAGTAACAGAACATCATAATCCTCTGACGTCAGCTTATTTGCAGAAAGTTAATGAAAGACTGGAGTTTGGTTTTTTTTCCATAGCCCAAAATTTTCCTGGGTCATCTCAGCTGTGTGTGAAAAACCTGAAATAATTTACATTTGTTTACCTACAAAGAGATCAGTACAACTCCAGGGCTCAGTAATGCCAACCACAGCCTAAAGCCAGTGGGGTTTATAAATTATCCAGGGTAAAGCAGTCATTAAGAGAAGTGGAAGAAATATATCCCAGAGTTGATAATTAGTTAAGAAATCATTTTTCTGCAGTGGCTGCTTGGAATTCTTCCCTTACCTGCCAGTTGTGTCCCAAGTGATGGCTTTGCTTTGCCACGCAGAAAGGAAAAATCCAGCTGTGACATAAAGATCCTCTAAAACAGATTCAAGTGCAATCCAGAGCCACTGGATTTTCCACCCTTTCAGCTCCAAGGAACACAACACGAACGTACACAGCAATGGGTGAGCAGGGGGGGCTCACACAAATGGGGTGGATGTTCCTCTGGGAAGGTTTCAGCAAGAGCTGAAACCAAACACAAGGAGCAGCTCTGACAGGAATTTTTCCCTGCTGCCACTTCCATCATCTTCCTCATCATGTCTGCTGTCATCTCTGAACAGGAACGAGCAGTGAGGATAAATCTGGGAAAAAGAGCTCCCAGGGCTTGCAAATGCCAAATGAAGCTGCAAAACCATGACCTTTAATTGCACCAGTAATGAGCTTTTTAAAGGAAAAAAACAGATGAGGGCTCATGCAGTTCTCCTTCAGCTCACAGCAAACAACATCAAAGCCCTCAGCCCCCAAAATCCAGGTTCTTGGGCTGAATACATATTCCTATGTCAGCCCTTAAAAGAAGTAAGAGTTTACATTTCTTAACAGTCATTAGCTAAAAAATAAAGCAGAAGAGTGAAATTAAAGTGATTAATCCATTTATTCCCATATTTTTGAGAGTAGTAAGATTTCATAGGATTCTTTAGCAACTAACAGTCCCTACACTGCAATATTAAAATATTAGTTTAATAATGAGTTTAAAATAGGCTGAGTATTCACCTTGCAAACAAATCTGAGGGTGCAGCAGAGAAGAGATAAATTCCCTGCACATGGAGCTGTACCTGTGAAAGGTTAGAGGGGGTGAGGAGCAGGGGGGATCTGGTTGGAATCATTAACTGGGAATGGGAACCTCATCTCCTCCTGCACTTCTGTAAGAAATGGGGATGTGGGGGAGTGGGGATCAGGATCTCCAGGTTTTCCTTTAGAGGTAGTGAGGGTTGTCCCTGGGGAATGAATGCACAATGAATTCCCTCCCACCTCCAGATTTCCAAAATCCAGCGCACGGGACACACCGGAAATCAGCTCCTGGGCTTCAGGTGTCACTGGGAAAATTCAGATAGAGCAGAAAGCTCAAATAAAAGAACTGTTCAACCTCTGTATCACAAAACATCCAACTCAGAGCAGCTCAGGGCCCAACAAAGCTGTCACTTGGAGCAGTTTAAATATCCACATCCTGCAGTTTGCTGGGATTTCAACAATCAGCTCATTCCTCATGACAGGAGGGGCTGAGTTTTCCCTTCCAGACCCTGTGACCACTTTGTCTCCAGGAACGGAGCCTGCAGGGCATGAAGGAGCCCTGATTCTCCTCATGACTCACTGTGAGGAGCAAGGAAAATTCCTGCTTTTCCTGAAACCTTCACAGCCTTTGGATGAGTGATTTTATAGATGAGGGCAGGAGATATCAAAGCCATATCACAAAACCAGTGTTTAACTCAACCCTTATCACTCTTGCCAGATTCAAGGAAGAATATTATGCAACCAAACCACAGAATCTCCAAAATATTCACAACAAATTCAGGAATTTGCATATATTATTACATCATGAGGTGTCTCCAAGGCAGATTTCCTAAAACTTTTAAAAAAATCCCTCAAAAGGGGGTGATGCAGAGTTTCCTGCTGCAATAACTTCCTGCTTTTGTTATTAAGGTAACAAAGACCTGAAATGCTTCCAAATCAAAGAACTCACACCCTCATCCATGCAGAAACTGATCCCTTGTTATTGGTTAAAATAAAAATTAAAATAAAATTCAAAATCCAGCACATGCAGGACAAGGATCATAGAGAATCTGTTTATGGCTCAAAGGCTTCCCAGATCACAGCTGGCAGCACCTTCCCTTTCCTCTGAGGAGGATGGAAGTTCAGCAAGGAATATTTCAGATTCCTATGTAGAGAGATGGGTATTCAAGTTAAAAATCCACACCAAGTCTAGAAGTTATTTTTATGTATTTTTTAACTCCTGAGATCAACAGCCATTAAGTGGCTGCTGTAAACAAACCTCTTTTCACATAATTTTTGAGTGCCTCATAAAGAAGGGTGATTTTCCTTTTTATTTTCCTATTTTTTATTTTCATATTTTTTATTTTCCTATTTTCCTTCCTATTTTCCAAGCATAAAACAGGTGCAGAAATATTTCATGTGCTGTGGAATTGGCCAACTCACTTCACATGAGACCTCCCTTTTCTCCCCATTAAAAAACACTCCACAATGGATATAAAGGGAATGTTAAAAAGATTGGTCTTGTCATGTTTTTGTTCCCACACACAGCAGTGTAAAAAATAGTTAACAATTCTAATTCTAAATAAATATCCACCATTCCCCCAATATTCAGTATTGGTGAAAGGGGACCATTTACTGCTCACAAACACAGGGATTTGGGAGTGTGAGGGTGGAAAAGTAGCTTTGGAGATGATAAAGTGGCAAAAAAAAAGCTTAGGGAGCACAGAAAAATATGTTTTATCAAAAAACTCTGGCCTGCCCAGATAGAAAGAAAAGTCCTTAAAAAAAAAAAAAAAAAAAGCAGTATTCCATAATTTAATTAGACAATTCTGAAATATTCAGGATATAAAAAAAACACCAGTTCTCTCAAACACGGATTTAGTAGATCAGCTACTCACATTTTTTTGTCGCACATGTAGAATTTCGAAAGCTACAGGCCCAGAAAAAGAGAAATCAATCACGTTACATAACCCAGTTTTCAGATCACACTCCCCTGCCATCCACCTGCCGCACTCTTCTGTCAAAAAACGAGCACAGGTTAGGCCAGGGCAGCGAAATCCTTGTAAACAAAAACTGCTTGGAACAACAGAAATGTTGTTCACCTGCACAAATCCCAAATCCCAGCACGAAGTAAAGCATGGGGGTTTAAATCCACGTTTGCCTTTCCAGTATTAATGTCTTCAGGAGGGTGAGAACTTGGATTAAGAAACAGCTGATAAAGACCAAGATGGTAATTTGCTTTTCTTGGTTGGGTTGCCTTCCTTGATTATCGAAGCAATGAATGGGAAAAAGTTACAAAAATCCAATGTATGCATATTAAGAAACGGCAAACGTGACTGAAACGGGAATTTTGTCAGCACAGCTTCTCCAGGACAACAGCAGGAGAATTCCTAAAGCCAAACCAAAAAACACATTGTGAAAAAGCAAATGTGATCCATTTCTGCAAGGAGTGCTGGAATCCAAACCAGAGTTCTGCAAATGCATTTATGGGAAGTGGAAAAACCGACTGAAAATCCCAGTAAAACGGCAATTCTCGTTGTAATCTATGTTGAAAATCCTGAATTTAAATATCTGAAGTGCACAGGCAGCCAAAAATTTGTAAGGCTCAGCTTTAAGATGTTCTTTAATTTTATAAGAAATTGTGGTTTGTAGTTTGAAATTCCCTGGGGGAAAAAAAAAAGAAATGAAGGCAGCAAAGCAGCAAAAAACCAAGCAAAGCTTCCTCTCACTGCAGGGAAACTTTAGGATTGGTTTAATTTTTAATTTTGCCTTGCCAAAATTCAAGAACTTCTAACAAAAAAAGGCCATTATTTCAGGAAACAATTGAAACCCACTTAAATTTAGATCCCAATGTGCACAACTCCCTCTGTTCAGGTTTCTCTCTGGCCCTGGCACTCAGCACTTGACAATGATCCTCTGCAAAGAGATCAGGAGAGAGACAATTTAATTCCTAAATTCACTAATTCAATACCTGAAAGGGTGACAAGGCAAAAAAATACTCTCTTTTTTTTTTTTTGCAAGACAATTTGTTGCTGGAGTTCTTAGAATTATTCTAAAAATTGCCTCAGATAACTGAGGATTTTGATCGTTGGCATTAATGTTTCTTAAGAGTTTTGGTCAGAAGTTTTTTCTTTTTATATTCTTGGATTAATTAATCCAACGGAATGCAATATGCAAATGCTAATTTTTCCTCTCTCTTTAAGATTATTTTGGAGCCCCTTGGAGTGGGCTGGAGTTTTCTGGACCTCACAAAAGAATAAGAATTTTAGACTTTTCTCCCTTTCAGTTTTGGGCTGAATTCAGTAATTAAAATTTGGGATGTGGTTGCTCATGGTCAGAAGTAGAAAAATGACCTTCTGAGGAAAATATAATTCTGCAGTGGCTCCCTCCTTCAGCATGGGAAGAAATTTTCTACTGGTTTAGAGTGGAGAAATATTTGAATGTGGAGGTTGAATTTTGTTTTTTCTGCTACGACACCAGGGTCAACAAGAAAGACAAAATTAAGATTTAATCGTCTGAAGAAGGTGAGGTGAAGGAAGCACTTGTCTAAGTATCATCGGACTTTAAGTCTAAAATAAAGTTTAAAATCACAGAATGTAAAAAGAGTCAGTAATAAAATAATATACATTAAATATTCCTCTTACTACTGCTAATAGGAAGATACATACAGGGTTTTCTCATTTACCAAAAGCCTTTGTAAATGACCTGATTCTAAAGAGTTTGTTGTAGATATTGTAAACATTTAGAATTTCTAAGGCTAAAAACAGGCACAAGTCTTCCATGAACAGTTATTATTCCTAAAAGCATTAAGGAATATATCCCAAATCTGCTATTCCTTTCGATAACAATGGAAATACTTGAAATATAACATTATAATTCACAACGCAGATCCTTAATTAAAAAAGAAATACAGCTTAACCCTGACAACAATTAATAATAAATAGGGAATACTGGAATACTCCTTTTTTTTTTTTTTTTTTTCTTTTTTAAAATCAGCTATTACACCAAAATGACATTTCTTTGTGCTGGGTATGACACTTCCAGAATCTTTGTGCTGGGTATGACTCGAATTTTAGAAAGTGGTAAAGTCGAAGGAGGAACTAAAATATGTCTAAGAGGGTAAAACTGAAATGCCAGCTTTAGTAGCACCCCAGATTCCCAACAACGCAGGAAAAATCTGCAATTCCATCCCGAAGCCACGTGGCCGGCGGCACCTTCTGGCAGACGTTCAGCCTGCACCCTTTCCATGAGGTGATTCCGTTTTGTGCCTCGTTGAGGTACCTGAGCCAGCAGTCGGATTTCAGGCTGGTTTTTCAAGTTTCCAGAGCTGTCCCCGAGCCCTGCTCCACGTTCCCTTCGCTGCCAGCGGCCGGGTGTGAGCGACACGAGCAGTGGAATCTCCGTCCTCTGCAAATCCTCGTGGGGTTCTGCCAGCACCGCTCACCACCACGTGATCTTGAACTCGTAGATGGGCCGCTTGCAGTAGTAGTGGTTGATGAGGTGCTTGTCGCACACGCCGATGCACTGGTGGTCCACGGTGATGCCCCTGGCTGACAGGTCGGTGACAATGCAGTGCAGGAGGTCATAGACATCGGCCACGGCCTCCCAGGGCCCGAAGGACACGTCCACCTCGCAGTGGTGCTCGAAGAGCTTGGTCTCGCTCTCGCTCCGCTCAAAGCGCAGCGAGTTGAAGTGCGGGCACTCGTAGGGGGTGATGGGCATCTCCTCCTTGAACACGCACACCTTCAGCTTGGCAAACCTGGCTTTCCGCTGCATGGCTCTCAGCTTGGCGATCTCGATGATCCGCTCCAAGTGGTCTGGGAAAAAAGGCAAAGCCTCGATTATAAATTACAAATGACGACGAATCGCGGTGGAAAAACGATCAAAAGCAATTATTTCACGTGAAACATTTTGTTGGGGAAGAGGAAACAGGAAGGCCTCGTAAATATGATTGCTTAAATTCTGAGTATATGAAACCTGTAAGTGAAATAGAATTGAAAGCAAGTTTCGATCTCTAAAATGCCAAGCCCCAGTTACTGAACAACTGGAAAACAATGCTATGGCCAGCTGTCTGTAATCCCCTTTTTGATTAAACAATGCCCTTCTCCTTACCAAGAGTCCAGGGGTCAAAGCTGACCCTGCTGGCCTGGCAGGAGGGGTCCAAATGGTGATGTAATGATTCTTATAGGCTGTATGTAAATGCTATAGGATTTGTATCTTGTACTGGATTTGTTACTGTAAAATAGAATATTCAGCAGGGAAGCTGTTTTACTGTACTGTAAGGGACACATCGCTCTCTTCTCTTCAGCCTCTTCTCTTCAGCCTCTCTTCACTCTCTGCCTCCCCCCACCCTGTTTCCCCAATAAACCTGCATGCTCTCAGACTGGACTCTGGAGAGCTCTGTCCAAACCGCCGGCACATCGCAGAGATTCCTACAGCACCCCGAACCACTACACATTTCACTGCAGTTATTTTGGCACGATATTAGCAGCATATTGAACACTGAAATCAATCCCAGTTATCAGGTGAACTTGGTGGCCTTAAGTTCACTGAGCTGCAGGTCCTGACAGAACAAAGGCAGACAAACCCTCTCATTTAATAACGTTACAACCTAGATCCTGCTCCCTTTTTAGCATTGAAATTCACACCCTGGGATGCAGCAGGAAGGGGGTGGAGGCCTCAAAGATCTAAACAGCATGAAAAATACAGAAT
Source organism: Pardalotus punctatus (assembly GCA_013400915.1). Taxonomy (NCBI): domain Eukaryota; kingdom Metazoa; phylum Chordata; class Aves; order Passeriformes; family Pardalotidae; genus Pardalotus; species Pardalotus punctatus. Next base: position 25,690 of record VZTX01012331.1, read on the forward strand.
AAACTTCCCAGCTGCGATGGGATCAGTTTGGGAGCTGAAAGCAGACTGAAAGCATGAGGTACAACACTGGAATCCCACTAGAAGAAACAGGCAGTGCTACTTTGTTTATTTACCTTTGTAATATGGCATTAGGCCCAGGAAAGCTTGTCTAACTTTTTCTCCTTTAAGAGGCTGGATATCCTCTAGATTGTCTAGCAATGGTCCTATGGAATAATACTGAGCTTCCTTGTACACTGACCTCACTCGTTCTCGGGGTGGCAGGTCACCAGATCGGAGGAAGTTTAGTATGTCTCTAAAAAAAAAAAGGGCAAAAATATCATTAACAAACACATTTCTGCCAAAAATCTCACGGGTGGGAAAGGATAGGAAACACTGGATATTCATTGTTTGCTCTGCTGAGACAGTAATGAAATAAATGATCCATATTCCCAACATCTGCTTTTAAAACCACGTTCAGGCTTCCAAGTCATCATTTCACATTTTGCCTCTGTTGATGTCAAAGCTCGTTTGAAAAAATATCAGTGTATTTTAAACTAAACATTCAATGTGGAGGAAACCGTTTATAACGCAGAAGAGGACATGGTGTTTCATGGGAAAGAGATTGTAGTCACTGTATATCAAATTTAGGTCTGGGACAAAATAAACTTTTCCATTTTCCCAGAGAATCATACTCATGGCCATTTTATTCCACACAGATCCAGCTGAATGGATGGCACATTTGCAAAGGTTTCTCTTCACAGATCAGGGCCATTTACAGAATAAGAATCAAAATTAAAACAAAAGAAAGAGAATATTTCCTTGCGGTTCTGAAGCACTGTTAAGCAACAGGATTTTTTTTTAACAGGGAAATAAATCACTTTTTAAGTATTAACCAAAAAAACTTCATCAAATAAACAAAAAATCAGTTTATATGTGTTAACCAATAAAACCTCATCAAATAAAGCAGCATTACTGCAATCTTCCTTAGACTGACAACAAATACAGCACGTGCTCACTTGGCTCTCTCTTCCAGCTGGATTTTCAATTGAGATTGACAACATCACAAATTAATTGGTTTTCCAACAAACTGCCATATGTAAAGCCACATTTATTTTAGAATAAACACCGTGGCTTAATCTATCTCTGTTCCAGGTTATGGTACAGCCCAAAAGTGCTTCGGAAATAATTCAGTCCTTGTCTGTTGAAGACAATCAGAAATGTGTGTAAAGGAGAAACAAGAAATTCAGGATAAATAGCAATGTGTGGAACATGAACCCATGAACACTGATTACCTTTGTGAGCAATCTCACCCCAGTTCAAACAGAGCATTAGGAATCATGATTAGTTTAATTAAAAATAAAGCTGAGCACTTAGGAAGGAATCCTGGAAGTAAAGGAATATGGCACTACCATCAAAAATAATTTAGAAAAATAAATTGTTTAAGGCTTGTGACTTTTTTACCAGTTACACCCTTTTTAAAGATGGAAAACATTGTATTTTCAACTGTGCAAGAATCCTAGATTCATTCCTTCCATTCCCTTCATTATAGACACTGAATATCAATTAAAACCCAGTGCTGTGCAAAGCAGCTTCCTATGCAAAGCACCACCAAACACTTTAAACCATCAAAACAACTTGATACCTTGAAAGGAGATACTCTAGAAGAGATAATGCATAAATTCAAAGCTGGATTTTCCTTTCCCACTGCACAGCCAACAAACAGTTTTTAACTGCAATTACCCCTGGGATGCTTCGAAGGCGTGTAACGTTAAATGCCACACGAATGTGATTTAACTCTACTAAAAAAGCTGTTAAAAATCGTTTCAAAATAAGTTTTCAGTACGAGCTCGCCCCCAGGACTCTGTACATACCCGAAGTAGGTGCCGTCCCTGTCGATGAAGTACCTGCCCTCGGCATCGGTGGGGATGTAGTGCCTGCCACTGAACATTGCTGCCAGCATGGTGTCCTCGTACCTCCGCAGCGTGGACAGTCTGGTGGTGAAAAACATCCCCCCCACGTTCAGCGGGACGACTTCTGGGAACTGCAAAAGCAACCGGGACATCAGAGAGGAGCCCCTCAAGTCCTCTGCACAGCTTCCAAAAGGCACTTCCAGTTTGCTGCCAGGACAAATGAGTGTTATCCTGCCCCGCTGCCACAAACCAGGGAGCTTTGAGGGGTAAAAACGTGGATGCTTTGGCTTCTGGGAGGAATCAGGGAGTGGTTTAGTTGTAGTTGGATGTCTGAAACAGCAGAAACCACTCAGCTGGAATAGCAGATGTTTGAGGTATTAATGCCTCATCTTGATTCTTTTAGGGAAAGGAAAGAACAAAATAAACCCCGTTTCCCAGCCTTACACAGAGAGAGGGAAAAAAAGGAAGGAAATCTCAGGTCAGCCTTGGGACTTGCACTCAGCTGGTTCCTTTACACAACCAGACTATACAAAAAAATCTGTATTTTTTCCCATCAGGCCTAAATTCTTATTATCACACCCTAAGATGCCTTAAGCACCAGAATAAGCATTTAATTGCATTTCTCAAGCGCAAACACGGATGGAACTTAGAAACAAAACTGCCAAGCTACTCAAATATCAAGAGACGTAGTTTTATTCAAGCGTGGAAAGTGAGCTGGCAATCCACACAGAAATCCTGAATTCTCTGGCACCTGGGCAGTGCGTGCTGCCACGATCTCAGGTGAGCCCTTACCTGCTGAGGCAGCAGAGGCAGCGCTTGTCCTGCCTGGGTGGCGGTGGGAGTGGCCGGCTCTTGGAAATCATCCTCTGCATCCGAGCTCGACATGGCATCATCCGGCTTCGCGCTCACTTTGTTCTGCCCCGTGACTACCACCATCCCTCTGGCTCTGGGGAGCAGCTCTGCTGGGTAGGAGGCCGTGGCAGTGCTGGAGGGAGACCCAGATCACCCAAACGAATCACCCGGATCGCTCCCCGCAGCGGCCGCGGCACCGAGCGCTCGGGCAGCAGCGTTGTCCCCGGCACTAAGGGATGCTGCAGGGATGCCCGGCGCCCCGGGAGAGGGCTGGGGCAGCAGTGCCGCGGGCAGAGCGATCCCGAGGCCCTCCAGCCCCGGAGCCGCCGGCAGGGGCTGGGGACGGGCCCGGCATCCATTGGCTGCACGGAGCGGGGAGCGATTGGCTCCGCCGCGGCTTTGCAGGAAAATGTCATTTGCTGGGAGAATTTGGGTGGCCGCTGTCCCAGCCTGTCCCTCGCCATGGGCGGGATGCAGGAACACGGCCCTGCCA
>VZTX01012332.1:0-42867 GCA_013400915.1 Pardalotus punctatus
ATATTATATTTTATATTTATTTTATGTAATTATTAAAATTAATTATAATAATATTTTAAAAGAAGCCTGCTTTAAATCCCAACCTAAATTAGCCATTTTTTTAAGCCACTTAGGCTGAACTTTATAAAAAGAGGCAATGCGTGTATGTGTATATGTGTATATAATATATAGAGTATGTAATATTATGTATTATATGTGTGTTACATATATAAATATATTAGTCTATATATAATATAGAATATAAAACAGACCTCTGCAGTCATATTATATGCATACTTATATATTGTAGGGCATATATGTGTGAGATAACGTATTTTATATATATTATACCTACGTCTAATAACGTAGAAGATAACATACTCTACGCGTGTGTATATATACATATATGTATATGTATATGTATATATATAAACCTGTTCATATAATATGACTGCAGAGCTCTGCAAGGCAGCTCGTCCCGCAGCCCCACGCAGCCTGCTGAAATGTCGTCACCCGGTGCCGAGCCGTCCTTCCGACCCAACAACGCCCGATACGTCCTGTGCGGGTAAACCATCCGCAGGGGGACTGCCCCCAGCGACAAGGGCTACCGGATGCCCCCGGGTGTTTAAAGGGCAATGGCTACTTTTAATATTTACACCAGCAGTCAAACCCCGGCTCCAGATGACCGCCCAGCGCCGCCATTGCCGGCCGATCCCGCCCCGCTCGGGCCAGCGTCTCCCTGCGGCCCGGGCTAAAACCCCCCGCCTCCCTCCGCCCCAGCCCGCAGCGGTACCTCTGCCGGCCGCGCTCCCCCCGCTCCGCGATGGTTCGCTCTGCCTCCCTCGCCCGTTCTGACGGTGCAAGGCCGCACCACTCTGCAGGCGCGGGGGGAAAGAAGGCGCTGTGCGGGCACGGGCGGTCCTGAGGCGCTTCCTCCCGCCTGGCCCCGCCCCGCAGGCGCCGGTGTAGGTGGGCGGGAAGCGTGATCGTGTAAATAGCCCAGAGACCTGGAAAAGGCGATTAAATAATTTCCTTCCTGAGCCACGTGTTTCAATCACGCAAAGGAAGAGTGAAAAAAACCCCTAAAAACCTTCAAACAAACTCTCGGGGGGAGTAACAGGCAAGACCTTATCGCTCTCTACAACCCCTGTTGGAGTGAGGTGGGGTCGGTCTCTTCTCCCAGGTAAGGGGTGACAGGACAAGAGGAAACAGCCTCAAGTTGTGCCAGAGAAGGTTTAGAGTAGATATTAGGAATAACTTGTGCACTGAAAGCATTGTCAAGCGTTGGAACAGGCTGCCCAGGGAGGTGTTTGAGTCACTGTCCCTGAAGGTATTTAAATGATGGTGTGGATGTAGCACTTGGGGACATGGTTCAGTAGTGGGCTTGGCAGTGCGGGACTCGATGATCCTAAAGGTCTTTTCCAACCTAAATGATTCCCTGAAAGCCTGTTCTTCGTCATTGATGCTGAAGTGCTGCTGGAGGAGACCGTGGAAAACAAAGACTAAATGGTCACTCGCTTTACAGGAGTGTCTCATAAATGTACAAATATGCCAACAGCACCGACACACAGAAGTAACTATTTGTTGTTGCTGCTTCCGGGTGGAGGAACTTTACTGGACGACCCGAACTAAGATGAAGCCACTATTTATGCCTGGCATGACGTGTAGGAACAACTAAGTTAACTTAAGACAGTGCTTTCTTACTTAAAATACATGAAGACCAAGAGCTAACATAGCAGAGCATAAAATGTTTGTTCAAGTCTCAACAGAGACATGAATTAATTACATTGTGAGTTTACTTGTTGGGTGATACCTTTATGTAATCTTAGAGTACAGCAGTAAGAAAACAAATAAATTTACCTGCACACAACACAATAGTATTTATTAGCTGTAATCACAGCTACTTATAAATACAAACTGTAGCAAGTAATGAAGCACGTACTGCAGGAAAAAGGAGCAAAAAAGCCAAAAAGGAGAGAAATGCATATTTAATAAAGAAAAAATAAACAATTTTGATAGTTTTGTAATACAGTCTGTATTTAATTTTGAAATTAAATTCCTTGGGCATTTAATGTGCTAGTAATTTGTTTGAACCTGGTCTTCTAAATTTTTCACACTGCTTGTCTATGAGCACTTCCAAAGCATTGCTTACAAATGACATACTGATATGCATTATATATTTATGTTGCATGTATAGCAATATAGTTAATCTTTAAATTTCCTTAGGCAGTCAACATTGAGAGTCATGTGTCTGGATGAAACAGAACAGAAAGGAAGTTAAAAGCTGAAGCAGCAACCAAGGAACATGGTATCATCTTAAATTAAAATTTTATTACTTTGGTACTAGTTCCATGATCCTAAGGGCTTAAATAGTAACTTTTAAACTATGTTAGTAGGAATAATAAATGTAATCTCAGCAAAAGTGAATTGTTGTGTGTTAAATCTCAGCTTTTGTGAGGGATATGTACTATCTTAGCAAGTGATAGAAGCTGAGCAATGACCTGTCCAAAGCAGGTCTATAGTGTAATGTCAGCTATGAAATCAGATGGCAGCTTGAATTTTAAAGACCTCTCTTGCTTGGAACTCTTTAAATCTGCACTTCTAATAAAGCAAAGCTCCACAGGCCTTTGTGTCCAAGGTTCTTCACCACAGTTCTTTCACTAGGAGCACAAACCAGACGTCTAGAAGAAGAAGACCAGGGTTTTTTTTCACTTCTCTGGGACAGACTTTGAATAGTGCCTGGCAGGTGTCACAGTGGGGCTGAGTCACTGCAGTGACATTCCTGCTTAGGCAAGTCAGGAGAGCCTGAAGGTGTGGCACCCTCAGCACTGTCAAACCAGGGCAGTACAAAAGGGGATTTATATCCTCAATGATGTTACTGCCTGCCAAGGGGTTCCTGATGCTGCAAAATGTGGAATAGGTAAACATTTTCATAAGAAATTATGTTCTTTGATGTTCGATCTTTGTATACTTTGAAGCACAGTCAACCAGAAAGGAGATTTAATCAAGCTCTACGTTATGTCCACGTGTTAGAAAGAAAAATTGCATGTTGACAGAATTGTTTTGCTAGGGCTCAACATGTTTCAGTGATCTCATACCTCAAGGGAGGTTTACAAAGCTTGGGAAAAAGGATGTACCACTGACAGTGGGCACAAAGAATGCATAATTTCTTGGACACAAGGACATTTGGCAGAGCCCCCAAGATAAGGAAGAAATTAACAAAGCCAACTCTGCAGCTCTGCTGGAATCAGCTCTGACTGTGTAAAAGGTAATTCTGGCAGGCGGAGTTTGCAACCAATGACCCAAGAGAAAAACTGAACATGTGGACTAATCAGTGTAGGAAGTAAGGGAATCATTTAACCAATAGAAGATAGGATAGAATAGTAATTAATAAGAGAACTGTGCAACTTGTAGCCCATGAACATTAAAGCCTTTCTTTGCTAAAATGTATAAATAGTGATAAATTTTGGTAGTCGTCATGCTGGCCTTGAGAACCCCGTTCTGCACAGATCTGTAAATAAATTAAATACCTCGACTCTACGTGTGGATTGGCCCCTTGCACACCGCGAGAAAGAACCTACTTTGGGCCACCGAGAGCACCGTGTGACCGGGAGGTCCCGCTGCACGGGGGCTGCGGGGTAACGATTAAACCCGCTCGGGCCCTTTAAGGCCCCCCCCATGCTCTGCCAGTGCAGGGCGGTGACGTCACCGTTCCTATTGCGCATGCGTTCAGAGCCAGGCGGTGCTGCCCAGTTGAGGGCGCTGACTTCGGAATTCCCACCGCGCATGCGCTGGGCGAAGCGCCGGGGGCGGGCGGCGTTGCGCGGGGAGCGATGGCGGCCGCCTTGGGGCTCTCGTCGTCGCCGGGCTCCCCCGCTGTCAGCGAGCTGTGCCAGAACAGGCGGGAGATCTTCCTGGAGGCCTCGCGGCTGCTCCTCACCTACGCGGACAACATCCTCCGGTGAGCGGGATCGCCGCCCTCGGTCCGCGGGTGGTGCCGCAGGGTCCCGCCGGCCGCTCCCCGGCTCCGCGCGGCGGCTTCGGTTCTGTTGTGTAATACTGAAGTTCAGAAGCGTCTCGCGTGTTTTTGTCGTTATTTTAAAATTAGCTTTGCTTACCCAGAAATGTAGTGTTCTGGATTTTTATTTCTTTATTTATTGCTGGTTGCTTTGTTTTGAAAGTTTGGTGGTTTGCGTATTAAGTACAAAATCATGCATTATTCATGATTCTGTAAGTATTCAACCACCTAAAAACAAGTGGGTGCCTAGCAAGTCTTTTAGCTTGGTTTTAGTTTCATTTTAACTTCATTTTAGTTTCATTTTAACTTTATTTTAGTTTCATTTTAGTTTCATTTTAACTTCATTTTAGAGTCCTTTTAACTTCATTTATTTTACTCTGTTTTTCCCTTGCCCTTTGCTTCTGACTTCGCAGGGTTGGTAACAAGAGTTAATTATAGCTGAATTTCTGCGAGGTGGCTCTGTAGGGTGCACATACATGCCAGTACGTGTGCTGACCTTGATGTCTTCCAGCAGCTCGAGGTGTATGAGCTGCCCCTCCCTGTCTATATCTCTGGCTTATCAACCGCTTGTAGAAGCTACTGCATGACAGAGAATAGCGAGTCCTGGGCTGACTCCTTTTAGAGAAGGTTTTTAAAGGAGTTGAAAGAGGAACTGAGTGGCAGCAAGCACAAAGAGACTACAGTCCTTTCACTTATGTACTGGGCAGTTTTGCACAGCTTCCATGGTGGGACTAAAGCCATCCAGTATCAAGCTGAGGGGTTCAATTAGAATGTGCCAGCTATAAGGGGTTGTGAAGTTGTCTCTAACTGTCACTACACACTAAGCCCTGCTGGGTAGGGCTACAAAACATGAATTTGTGGACATAAGTTGCAAGCTAAAATGTAGCACCAGTTAGTAACTGTCAGAGTTACTGCAAAAGGACATTTATTAAGTCAAAGTTTAATGTAGGTTTTGCCTAAGAGATGTAAATGAAACTAAATTTGAAAAAAAATCTCTCACAGTGCAGTTACCCAGCTTCTAAGTGTTTACTTAATTTGAAACATAATTATAACTCTCCATTTCTTCAGGAATCCCTATGAAGAAAAATACAGATTAATTAGGATTGGAAATCCAGCATTTTCCACAAGGCTGTTGCCTGTCAGAGGAGCGGTTGAATGTTTATTTGAGATGGGGTTTCAAGAGGTGAGTATAATTTAGTAATTTCAGGTGTCTTCAACAGTTTACACAGTAAAATTTACACTGGATTTTTTTTTCTGCTTCTCTAGTGCAAGGCAGTAGATTTTAGGGCAGTTGGTATTTTCTGTCAGTCCTTGTTTGCAAATATCTGCAGATAATTTAGATGTGGCTGCTTCAGAAAAAGGGCGTTGCTAGAGCTAACATTATTCATTACAAGATTGTTTTTCTACTGCTCAGGTACGCTGCTGGTTTGCTGAATGGCTGGATACATATCCATGCTGGCACAAAGGAAATGGTGGGAAGCAGGGTGAAGCTTCTCTTTGTAGCAATCCGCTATTAGGTGATTATCAGAACTCTTTATAAGTGAATGTTGAAACTGCCATTTGAAAGAGAAAAAAAAAAAGAAAAGCTGGACTTTTCTTGTTCCTGCCATTAGTAGGGCCCCATAGTGATTTAGGTAACGGAAGCTGATCTGATTAAAATTTAATCTTCCAAAACAAAACCAGAAATGTTTTTCAGCCAATTCACGGTGCAGCTGCACAAGTACTGGTGTTGTCATGACGGCAGTGAAAGGCAACAGACTGACTGTTGAAGTAGTAGTAGGAAGGTGACTCCTTCAAAACCTATTTTTAAAAGTTATGAAATATTATCCTGAAATAGTGTTGAGTGAATCTTGACTCTATTGCAGTCAGAAAGATGTATTTCAAAGATTGATATGTGTTCTGAAGTGGTCCCTGTCTTGGTGGAACTTATACTGCCAAAGCTTGTTAAACTAGAGACAGTTTTTGTAATTACTGGAAAGCCGGGTTGAAAACTCAGCTATTGTTTAACCATGCAAAACTCTTGCTTTGCTTTAATTTGTCTGTTTGATGCTACACTTCTGTATGGGTATATATATTATGTTGCTTAGGTCCAGCTGTCATGACACCTCTGCCTTCTCTTTGGGTAAAGTTAATTACTGTAATTTTTTTAATTTAAAAAAAAAAAACACACTAAAAGAAATGATGACTGCAGAGGGAGAAGCTGTCTGTGGATTTATTCTCATGATGGTGCTTAGGAGACTTTTAATGGTGTCTTTTAGCCAGGAGGTGGGCGGTGTAGTTAAGAGAAGCACTCAGGCAGGTATCTGAGAGTGTGTTGGCTCAGTCTTATGGTTATTGTGTCAGTTGAAGCTGGAGCACACAAACTTCTCTTCAGCTGCATAGCTAATACTGTTCCTTCTTGTTTCTGTTTGATAATGGATTGATACATTCCATTTAGTTTTGTGGTGATTTTAAGTGTTAATACGAAGTCTGCATCTGCAGTGATATGTGAACTGAAGTAACTGTAGGTAAACAAATCAGCTTAATAAAATGAAGTGCTGCAGTGGTAGAAACTGAAACTGTTAAAGGATGAATGCTTCAGGATTTTCGTGTTTTTAGTAACCTACTTCTTTATGTTAAATACACAGATATTTGATTCTGTCATAATTACTGATCTCTTGTTACGCTACCAGTAATCATGTTACAGTCAAAAATAAAACCCAGAAATCAACCCAGGTACCCGTCTCAATAGGAGTAATATTTCCTATCTGAAAACGTAAAACTTAAAAGATACCAGTGTGGAAGAGAATTTCCAGCAGATGCCATTCTAGGAGCTTCTTCCCTCCTTGGATGTCTTCTTGTGTTGCCTAGGATTTCACTGCTGTGCTGTGAGAACAGAGCATTAAATGGTTCAGTTCTGTTTTTGCTGGTTTCTGTGCCAGACCATAACTACATAGTCCATGAATGGCTCTGCAAAGTAAGTTACTAACAAAAGCATGTTATGAGCCCTCTTTCTCTAGATTGACTATAGATTCTTGATCTGGTGGGCTTCTGAAGCTGTGAGAGGCTTTAGGCTTCTACTGTCAAGGACCTAATCTAAAAAGCTGAATCCTGCCAAGCCTTAGGATGCTAACTTCCAGTAAACTGCTAGCTATAGCTACAGATCATTGACTAGCTTATCCCCATGTTAACTGCTGAATTAATTTGTCTAAATTCCAGGGAGAAACTCACCTGGTTTTCCCTAAGGAAGCATCGATTGAGCAACTACGTAAAATCAGAGACTTAATTGCTGGGGAGAGAAGTAGCAGACTGAATGAGTCAAACCAAATCCGCAGATCAGGATCCTCAGAAGCTGTCAGCAGCACTCAAGCAGCTGCACAACGGCCTCCAAGACCTGTTAACTCTGTTCTTGCCACTGCCCGTCAGCGACCAGAAGCATCACTTGTGCAATCTCTTGAAATGGTAAATATAACTTCAAAACTTCATAGACTCATTAATTTTTAATATAAAGATTGAAGAAGAGTTAACTATTGGGACAGTTTGCTCCGAGAAACTGTGTAGTCTACAAATGAGCACATTTTTAAGCCCTGTCTGAGTAAAGCCTAGAGCAACTTGTTCTAACCTCATAGCTAATCCTGCTTTGAGAGGGTTGGACTAGACTTTTTTTGCCCCAATGGTTTCTGAAGGTTTTTGAGTGTTTTCTTCAGTTTACATGCAACTTAAGCATGAAACGTGCCATAAATAGAATATTAGCAAGAGGTTTTGTTGAAAATGTCCATAAATGTTCTGTTGATTAGGGTGTCATGAAAAAAAGCTGATTTATATTGAAAGGGAACAGCAAGATGGGGAGCAGGGGAGGGGTGAGAATCTAAGACTGGGGTTATATTTGGTATCTGAGAGCCAGCAAAAGAACAGGAGCATAACCATAATGTTTATAATTGTTAGCATCTTGATTCATGCATTGTGACCTCTCTGTAGCCTGTGAGGAGAGCTTTCTTTTTTCACATGTGCCTGTCATTAAAGATAGGAATCTAGCCAGACAAGGACAAATTTATAGTTATTTGGGCTGAGTTTCCATTGTCCAAGAGATTGAGATGAAGTTCCTGATCAAGACGGAGGCAGAGTCCTTTTGTCTGATGTTAATTGGCCTGATGGGAGAAGACTCAGCACCTCATACATCTTTGAAGAATGGAGTTATGCCTTTTAATAGAAGCTTTTAAGGATGCTTTGGTTTAACTTTCTGAGTTTTTCCCTCCTAGAACTTGTGTCACTTTGGTCTTAAAGTTGATGTAAGACAAATCCTTCCAAAAGTTCACTTCTCATGCATCCTTAAACACAGTTAGCATGATTTAAATTATATTATCAGTATATTGTTGGAAATTAACTATGACGTACTGTTGCTTCCCAATGCCTACTCAAATCAATGAACGAGAAATGGCAAAGCATTGTTTGAAGTGATGGCTTTTGGGGATAGAGAGCACTCTGACCCATGATCACCCAGAATGTCCTTTGAGAAAGGTACTGTTGTAGGCACTGAATATTGAATCTAATCTAATTACGTTAGCATGGTAGTAGTTGTCTCTAAAATATACTGACTAGATTTATTTTAATTTGTTTGGGGGTTCCTGGGTTGGTTTTTTTGTCCTGCTTCTAGTTTTTTACTGTTTCAGCCGCTTCTCAATGGTGGTTGGAAGTGATTATGAAACCTGTAGAGTGACTTGCTGCTGCTGTACTGCTTAGTACTGGAAGCTTTGCGAGTTGACCTTGCTTTGAGAACAATGTTGCGGGTTTCAAGTTGACACAATGTATTCTGAGGTTAATCCTTCCAGTTTCTCCTTATGCTGCCCTAAGGTATGCTAGCCATCAGAGTTGTGGATCCATTTCTCTGAAGGTATTGATTTTCCATGCTTCCGTGCCTGGGTGATGGGACCAAACTTGCTACTATTTAGGGACATTGTTAATGCAGTGTTGCTGCTCTGTTAGAGTGCTGTATTTCAGCTGATCTCTACAGGGAACGGATAGGTCTATATAGTCTGAATTGATTGGAAGGAAGTCTGGCAGTGACTTGGCCATTTTGCTTGCCCAGCTGTGGGGGGTTTTGTTTTTCAGTGAGTATGCTGCAGAGTTATAGTTGTATTATTGTTGTATGCACTGCTGACAGGTGCCAGAGAGATTTAGCGTTGTTTCTGTAGTGCAAGCGTTTTTTTTCTTTCCTGTGTGTTTCACCTGTCATTCATGGGAATCCTGGTAAGTGCAGGGAAAAATGGCTTACTTGAAACAACAGAGGAATATTCATAAATGCACAGTTCTAGGGACTTAGCCCATCATTATTTTGCCTTGTTGATTTGTTCTCCATTTCTTGTCATGAGACATCCTTGAGATTTGGGGCAAGGAGAGCTCTGGGTAGTTGCTAATTCTGGTGGATGGATTATGATCCCTTCCTGAATGGCAGTGATTACAGGAGGAAAGGTATATCCAAACTTAAAACTGCAGTGAGGTTCACCAGGCTTGTAAGATGTTTGCGTAGCACTTCATACATGGCTTTCATGAAATCATTTAAGCACTACTGTAACACTGATAGTGTTTGCCTGTGAGAAAACCTGAGTTGTCAAAGAATCTGGGTGACTTCCTGCTGTGTTTAGTAATATCCCTGAATACCCTTTCAGGAAGCTGACAGAGCATGAAGGTCTGTAAGACTTTGGCAGTGTCTAATGTCCTTCATTTCTTTCAACTTGCATTAAAGTGAATTTGGACACAATGGAGTTTATGATGTTAAACCAGTTACCTAGAGCTGTTGAGCTCCAGGAAGAGCAAAACCAGCTCTGTCCTGTTTTAGCCGTTATGAAAATTAAAGACTGGTCCTGCAGTACTGTACAGCATCAAAACATTCACATGTAATTTAAGTGCTCCTTTAAAAGAAGTTATCTTCTGAAGAGTTCTCACACCTGTGTGTATTATATTGCATTTGCTGACAGCCTCTCGGGAAAGTGTTGCATTTTTGATTAAATTAAGATGATAGTTAACAAGGCTAAAGGCTGAAGCATGATGTGGCAATAGAGAAAAGGTAATTTATCAGTGCCTCAGGCTTCCTCCAAAAATGTGCCAGACTCCTACTTTCAAAATCGCATTTCACTTTCTGTATTGTTCCCTTTTAAATGGGAATAAATAATTTGTTCAGCTACCAACTCCATTATTATTAACTTGAGCTGTTTATTTTAGTATCTGTGGGTATACCTTATTGGGTGCAACATGCTGCTAGGTGACGCTTAAAATAACTGGCTGAAGAAACTTAGTTCGTGTATCCAGTTGCTGCTGAAACAGACTGTTCAGTGTATGGTCACTGGGCTGTCTGTTCAAATCTCTATCAGTTTTGATCTATGAAAGAAGGAAGTAGAAACAGACAAGCAGCATTCATGAATAAGAAATAATAAGCAGAATTCATCAATATTAGAGTTCTACAAACCAGTGTAGCAGTGTCCAGAAAATGAAAGTGTCCAGAAGAAAGGTGGGGAGATGAGGTGGGGGAGAGAAATTAGTCGAAAACTTTCCCATCAGAGGTGTCTTTAAAAACAGTTTTCTCCCTGTTAGTACACTTTTCACTCAGGGCACCATTCAGAATGCTCAGAGATTACAAGACTGCCTTTACAGTTTGGGTGGTAGTGTCTTCAATTTTTGTTGATCTCTTTACAAGCAAACATCTTACCTGTAAATAAATATATAATGTAAATATGAGCATAGAATTATGACTGACTTAAACTAAAATAGGAGAGAGCTTGGTTATTCTGCCTGAAGGTGAAAGTTCGTAAATCATCTTGTGACTGAAAATCCTTTTGCAGGCTGCACATATCTTGAAAACACTTCAAACAAAATTTGAGGATCTTGTATTGATGTATGAGAATCCTTCTATTCAGCAGAAAGCACTAGCTGCAATTCCCCTCCAGGAACTGAAAAGCAAGGCTCAGAAAAAACTAGCTCAAGCTACAAGACTGGACAAAGGTAATGCTGCCAAGTTAAGGTGTATATGAAAGTGGAAATGTTCTTTCAAACATTCGGTGCATTGGGTATATGTATTCGGTCATATGTCTGCAGGTTCCAAATGCTGTCTCTGAATTGGAATTGCTTTCTTCGTAATTTACTACTCTCTCCTCTTATTTTAATTTTGCTTTTGTCATCATCTTTTACTGCTTTTAAGTAGAAATTTTGGACTCTTAATTTCTGAATTAGTAGAAAACAGTGCTGGGGAAACAAATATTGCATTCCTTGCATCTCAGGTGAAATAGCTACAGCAAGAGGAGGGGAGCTTTTTGTTCAAGTAGTCATTGTTTTGAAATTGTCAAGGTGCAATTTTCCTGTACCTACTACAATTCTAATTTCAGAATAAAATTTTTAAATACTGCTTCTCTTTTTTAAAGTGATTTTGGTGAGATTTTGCATGAGACCTTTGCAAAATGCAACCTGATACAAATGATTACCTTCCTTGCTAATGCTTAAATTACCTTCATTAATGCTTTAATGAATAGGATTATTCATATGCCATCCTCTTGGAGCTAGATATGAAATGTTGGCATAAATACTTGTGACATCAGTGTCTAAAATTCATATTTTCTTCATAAATGCAAATTTGTTTTGAATGGATGGAGTTTTTGTCAGTTAAAATGACATGCTTCTATTTTCAGGTGATGGTTTTAGATTTGTTTCAGTGATATAGTGAAATGGTACTTCCGTAGGATAAGTATTTAAAAAAAAAATACAATTCCAAAACCATCTTTAAACAAAAAAAAATCGTTTTTACTGTTAATCCTTGATAGAAGCCTGTTTCAAGGAATTCTGCTAACTTCATGGAAGTGCTGTTGGTTTCCAAACCAAAAATAATCTCTTCACATGTGTTTTTTATAAATTACTTTGTGATGTCTGATGCAACCACACAGTAATACGTAATTGTGCCTTTGGCATTAAGGAACTTTTTGACAATAGATTTTCTTAGTAATTTTTCTTTTTTTACAAAACTACTGGGAAGTAAGAAACCACATGCACAAGTACAAAGCATTCTTGTTCAGCAGCATGGGACAATACAATGGGGAAAAGAGACTTAGCAGTAATAAATTACAACTATTAAATTTCTTTATAAAGGAAAAAAATAACGAACAAGCTACCTCTTAGACTCTGTTCTAATACTACAGTGCACACTGTTTAAAAAGGGGAAGGAAGGAGTAGAATAGTGTTCTGTCTGCTTCTTCCCAAACCATCAGGCTGATCTAGTCAAAATGGCTTCCAGACCTTAATTTAGATACAAATAGAGGAGAAGTGATGCAATTCCACTGGTTTGGATTGTGATGGCTTTAAAACATTTTTCAAGAGCTTTATTAGAAATATTTGTTTCAGAGTGGACTGTGTATGAGATGTTTGGGTAATTGGCTTTCAGCTTCTTTGGTTTACCTGTCCTGCTGCATTAAGACTGCCAGCTGTGGGAATGAATACTTAGTGCTAGGGGACACTTGTTTTTAGGATAGGCCTTGCAACACATAATAACCATTTTTGGTTCATAAAGACTAGTGCTAGAAAGACTAGCTAGACTTGGTGCTAGAAAGATTACAGTCATTTGATCAGAAGAATAGATTTAATTTTGCTACTTCCCTTTGCCACATTTCATTAGAAAGATGGACTGAACAGTCAAAAATAGCTGTGTATTACAGCCAACTGTTTTCTGTTCAAATACATCACATTTGTCATTTTTCCATGTGGTGTTTTAATGAAGGATTTATTTTGCAAATCAAGAGAAGAATGTTTATATCATAGCAGTCATATTTTCTCAGATGGGTTCTAGTTTGAATGTTGTTATCGAGGAAAAGAGAGGATGGCCTGTGCTTGAAGTCTTCTCATTCAGCTTTTAGCAAAAAGTTTGAATATACAAGAATATCCATTTTGCAAGCAGTAAGCCCTTCTCTGAGCATTCCAGCACAAAATTTTTCACATACATAAGTAAAAAATGGAAATTTTACTATAATTAGAAGTCAGGTGTTCTTGCTTTGATTAACAGATGATCTCTTCCCATGCACTTCATGGTCTTGCCAATGTGTGTTTAATAGTGTTAGTGCTCCTACAGTCTTTTGTACCAAAGATGGCTACAGCTTCAGAGCAAGATGTGAATTGAGCTTAAATAAGTTAAACACTCATCTTAGTCTTTTTTTGCCATCCTAAAAAAGGAGCTAGTGCATAAATTTGGTGCAACTGCTTTCAATTTCCTTTAAGGAGCATTTTTACAAATTTATTTTGTATGTTAATATTCATTAGTCAAACCTGTCTGCACTGTGACTAGAATAAAGCTGTAGTGCATAAAAATAACCAGGCAGTAGTACTTATGATTGCAGTGTGGCCTAGATGATGAAGTTATTAGGAAGAATTATTTGAATATTTATGTATATGAGAAGGAAGACTATCTCTTTGGGCATTGGACATGGTATATACTTATACTCTACAATAATTAAACTGTGTTTGTAGAAAGTCTGTACCCCTGGTTGTTAGACTGCTGCTAGTGTCTGGTTCTTCAAGATTTTGAAATCAAAGCAGTTGTTATTCCTAGTTTAATAGCTAAGAATAGGAAAATAATATTTAGGAGCAGAAAAAGAATTAGCTCTCTCATCTGAAGAATATAAGAAGAATATAAGAGGCATGAGGAACTTCACCAGGCTGAAATGTATATCTGATTTGTTTTTCTGAACAATTTCTTACTCTCATTCTAGCTGTAGTATTTAGGACTGCAGTTTTTTGTTCTTGAACTTACTCTGTCATGACAATTTAGATTTTCTTTTTTGTATTTAAGTAATATATGAAGCTTTTTAACACAGTTTTTCTATTTTAGAAGTACATAGAAATACATAAAGGCCCAGAGATGCTGATTTGCATAGGCGCTGTCAAGTTCAACTAAATTACTTTTTTGTTTGAACTAACTGTATATTGTATAAATTTTCCAGGTACACATGTGAATGAAGAGGACTTCTTATTGTTGGAGCTTTTGGACTGGTTTAAGACTTCCTTTTTTCATTGGGTAAATAGTCTTCCTTGCAGCAGGTGTGGTGGGCAGACAGAGCCTAAAAGTGACAACATGTTGCCTAGTGATGATGATCTAAGGTGGGATGCCAGTCGAGTGGAAAACCATTACTGCAACCAGTGTCAGCTCTGTAATAGATTCCCAAGGTAAGCATACAGAGATTTGCAGTGGTTTTTTTTTTCAAGAAACAGCTTTGTGTTTGTGCATTTTTTGAACAGGTGAGAATCTGTTAGTTCAGAGAGTAGAGAAACTGTTTTAAGTAACATGATAGAATAATTGATGAACCAGCAATTTCTCTACAAGATCAGCGATTTTTAAAAACAGTATGTACTTTCTTTATGTGGACTTGTTCTGAATACTTGTCTGGTTTGGTTGGGGTTTTTTTAATGCTAATTTGATGAAGTACAGCTTCTAAATAAAATATGTTAATATTGGCAGGCATATGTAGGTAGGGTTTTGTTATTGCATGGAAAATTTCACTTCTGTAGAAAATCAGTGTAATGCACATCTTTTGCTGAGTCCATAGCAGAAGAGTAAATATACAATTTATTTATACTTTTGCTAACTATTAAAAGGATCAGTATACAAAAGTCAGATTTTAAGATGTCTAAATCAATTTTGAAAATTTAAAAAAACAGATTCATTTTAGTACTGCAATAAACATGCAATGGAGTCACGTGAGTTGAGGTAGCGTTCTGCTCAGACGTATTTTGTGCAGTACAGCAATCATTTCCATTATCATCTGTGGACTGATTGGTACTGAAGTATGTTCAGATCATCAGAAAATGATGTAAAGATTTCTGAAAGATGAAGTGTATTTTCAATTGTTTTGTTTTTCTCCTGTAGGTATAACAACCCTGAAAAACTTCTGGAAACTAGACGTGGACGCTGTGGCGAGTGGGCCAACTGTTTTACACTGTGCTGCAGAGCTGTAGGCTTTGAAGCAAGATATGTCTGGGACTATACAGGTATCAATATTCTGGAGTATTGTAACATTAATACAAACCTATTGAAAAGGAGGTTATGTATTTTATGTTTCTCAGATTATATTAGCTATCAGGCAGCACAGGCAGTTATGCAGATCAGCTAACAAAGACAATATACATTCAATTTCCTGTGTTTCCTGATGAGATAAAATGCAGTTCTGCAAGTAAGGTCAGATTACTGACTGCAGAATGATACAATCTTTAGCTGATCTAAGGAACTGTGATCCTAAGAAAGAGAAAGGTTTTGTAATGTTTCTAAATGTAAATGAACAGAAAACATGTTCTTTCACCTGTTCCTTCATATAATAAATTGGAAAAAGTTACAATATTCTTCGAGATTAGAATAGAGGCTCTGTCTTTATAACTCGTTGTTTATTCTTGGCCTTTGTTGCGTAGATCATGTGTGGACTGAAGTATATTCTTCATCTCAGAAAAGATGGCTTCACTGTGATCCCTGTGAAAATGTCTGTGATAAGCCTCTTCTCTATGAAACTGGCTGGGGAAAGAAGCTCTCCTACATAATTGCATTCTCCAAAGATGAGGTAGGAATAATGATGCTAATAATAAACAAACTTGCCCTGAAGCAAGTGTGCAGTGTATTCCACCTTGGTGTGATTTGCAGAATTATTGTAGAAAAGCGTACTTTGATTAGCTAGCCTCTTTAAATGAAGCAAGATACACGGCAGTTTTTGGTTGCTTTATTTTCTTCCACTTGTGCTCGAGGTTGTTGATGTCACTTGGAGATACAGCTGTAAACATGAAGAAGTACTCTCGAGGAGGACAGCACTCAGCGAAGCGACGCTGCGAGAGACAATTAATGCACTAAATAGAACGGTATGTAGCTTTTCTTCAGTGGGTTTCTGAGAGTCAAACACAAGTATCTGCAGAATGTGAAGTCCTCAAACAAAGGAATGCATTTGTTAACCTCATGGGAATGTCCATGCACTATGGATATAAAAAAATGCTGTTAATTACACATTTTACTCTGAATACATGGGAATCAGTCGCAGTGCTGAACTTATGGGAAATAAGATAAATAATGGTATGCGAAAGGATTATCCTAACATCTCTTATATACACAGATGTGTATGTGTATATATTATTTTTCTTAGGAACTTTGGAGCAGACTTGTACTTGCTGGGAGTAAACTGCAACTTGTTAGTAACTATGTGGATTCCTTGAGAGTGGCTGGACATATTCCACATGAGTACTGCTATAACTTGAAAACAGTAGCATTTAGTTTTAAGGAACATAGGTTTAATTTGCTTTCGGTGACTTTTTACAAGCTCTAAGAAGTGAGAGGAATGATTAATGGGCTAGTTCCAAGACTTTCAAAAGGTGTTGATACGATCAGCAGAGCTTTGACTCAGACCCACATATATTTACATTGTGCACGCTTAACATCCCCAAAATACTTGGAGCCATCTGCATCTGCATATCATAGTTGCAGAACCTCTCTGCTAAGCTTTTTCCACTCCGTACTTTGGATGCCACGAACTTGTTTCAGTATACTAGATTCAATATATTATAATGCCATAAAACCTTGAACGACCTTGAGGTTTCCATTTTGTCCTCCGTTCCTTACAGGGCTAATTCCCATGCATGGAAACTTCAGTTCCAGTGGTACTAGAATACAGCCAATGGCTTAGTAAACAGATTATGCCTTTTTTGAAGCCTTCTGGATTGAGAGTTACAGCCATACACTAAGACTGTGAAGAATTGAGCTGGACTCATGTTTGAGACCGGGGCTTGAAATAATTTTAACAGTAATGAAAAATTAGAGTCATGTCACAAACCAGAGCACTGAGAAGGGCAACCAGAGCAGCAAAGCAAAAGGAGGTAAAGGATCAGAAATTCAAGTTGAGGAATGCATGCTCTTTGTGCGGGGTTGCGGAAATTTAATGGTGGCCCTTCCAAGCCCGGAACCCTTGCTGGTTACAAATATAATCTGAGGGGGCCTTTCTTCTGATCTACTGGCAATAGAAACTGGTCACCACATTCTTCTCCACAGTTGTCTGTACAGAAAGAACATTGGAAATGGGGCATTAGTAAGTTGAAAAATTTCCTTGAGTATTGACGGAATACTTCCCTAAGTATTGATGGAATCGGGAAACTATGACATCCTTGTCACCTCTGTAATGTTACTGTAGGATCATGCTCTGTTTCACCTAAAGAAGTTTAGGAATTAAACCAGCAAAAAATGTCATTGCCATCTCCAACAGGTGATGCTTCATGTTGATCTCTTAACTTCATGTTGGTCTGTTTCCTACTCCTTTCCACCTTCTTTGCAGGACTGTGCAGCTCTCAAGCTGACATGAGCACTTTTCATACAGAAAGAACGGGCATTCTGGTCATACTTTATATAAAAACTTAAAAGCAGTAGAGGGAAGAAACTATGCTTGTGTTTCCAGTACATTCTATGTATTTCTCCTATTTTCCTTTCTCTACATGTGGCACATCCCAGCCCTTTCATCTCTATGCTGCAGGCTTTCCCTTCTGCTTTCCAGTATCATTAAAGCTGTCTTGTGATTTTATAAGAACACCTTTGTCAGTCTTTTTAATGGTATCTTATTCTGAGGAGCAACTTACCCCTCCTTTCTACAAATTGAACGATGCTCGCACACCTCCTCCCACTTTTTTTTTGTCCAGTAGCTGTTCAGAATGTATGATCAATTTAATTCATTAAAGTAATAAATTTTATCTCCTGTAAGTATCTGCTCTTGCTCCTTTTTTCTTATAATAGGAAGGGGCTCAGAGGCCATGCAATTGCTACAAGAACAGGTATTTTTCCTACATTTGTCCTAGTTAAAAGGCCTTTCCTAAAGTTCATACTAAGGTGACAGTGAAGTGGGAATAGGAGACATTAAAAAGTTGGTGTCTGAGATTCTCCATGTTGTATGCAGGCAGTCACAGAGGGCTAAGACAGCTGGAACTATGAAGATGTCCTGTAGCAGGTTTTCATTACTCAGTTCAGTCACAAGTCTTCACTTCAGCTAGTATGGTTTCCTTCACTGCATCCTATTCAGACAAGAACTGATGTAGACACCCCCCTCTAACTTGGCCTTTCTGCATTATCTCCTAGAGACTGGCTCCACATTAGGAGAAATTACAGTTTTTGTGCTGTTTGATGCCCAGATCCAACACTGCCTCTTTTGAGTTCAGGTCTTCTAAGTTGCAACTAAAGAGAAGCAGTATGCATTATCACATGCACAGCAATGTTAATGAAAATGGAATCTAAGGGTTCATTATTTCTCTTTCCTGCATAAAGAGCAAAGGCTGTGACCATTATTTCTCCGGATGTCTGTCTGTTCTGTTTTCCAAGCAGAGGCCACACAAAAGTTCAAAGGACATTGAATGGCTTGTTGTTAAATGGATAACAGACAAGGATAATTTAATCTCTTCAGTGCTTACTTTACTTCTCAAAAATACTTCATATGTTTTATCTGGGTCAGGCCATTCCTAAATGAGTGTGTAGCCTCTGGGCTACCCACCATCTGATACTATTCTGTGTACCATAGCACATTTTGAGTACAAAGTTTCATCATGTACTTTGTATGGCCACTGCCCTATTCTAGTCCATTGTATATTATCCCTGTAGAAAGTGTGGAGTGGACCCTGCATTTTCATTGGAAATTGCATGGTGGAACAGGGAAGCAAATTGTTTTTTTAATTTGCTCCAGGCTCCAATTTTTTGTAGTGATTGTGAATGGTTATTGTTATAGCCAGGTCAACTCTTAAAAGGAAAACTAGTAATTTAGGTTGAATTGCAAGCATTTCATGCAGATTGATGTGAGAAGACCCAGTGTTCCTTTTCAAAGGTTTCAAATTCCATTCCTGCCCTCAAATTATCTGTTGCTCACCCAGTAGTGGGTCTGCTTAAACTATGGGTTATCAGTTTCCTGAAAGCACAGAGTCCTTCAGGGAGCATCAACAGTACAACTCACTTGTGATGCAGAACTGATTTTAAAGGTGCAGTTCACCATCCCTCTTCCTTCTTATAACCTTTGTCTGCCAAAGAAAGGTGTGGCTAGAGCATGTATGTAGAGGGTAGTAACTTAAAAAAAAATGAACAGGAAAACAACAAAACAAAACTCAAACAACCCAACCAAAAAAACAAAAGCAGAAAGTTTGAGCCATGGCAGCTGTAGTTTTTGTAATCCATTTCTGACGACAATATCATTGGTAGGAAATGTAGTTACAGGTTTTCCCAGCACAGGCTGTGTTGATCTCTGCACAGTCTGAGTGTTTTGTATACATGCTTGCTGCATTTCTATGCAGGAGTCTCCTGGGTAGCAGGAGATTACAAGAATTAGCATACTTGTGCTCTTTATACTTGAGGAACTTACTGATTTCTTGTGCATGAAGAGGTCTGTTTTCTGAAGCCTTTTCATGTTGAAGCACTGCTCTTTAATGGTTTTTTTCAGCTGTTGTTACAAAAACTGCACAGCAAAGGCATCCAGTTCTCAGCATGGCATCAGTGATTTCGGTGGTGATGACCACTGACACTGGGTTTCCCCTAGATGAAAGTTCTTGAAGAATATTGTGGAACCATATCAAACTTCCTCTGAGCTGAAGCAAGATCAGTAGTGCTGCATAGGGATATCCAAAGTGTCAGGGCAACTCTTAGACTCAGGAAGGCCTGATGTTTCATGGGAAACTGCTGCAACCACTGGTTGTCATCCATCAACACAAGTAGAGGTGTGTTTCCCCCCTTGCTGTGTTAGAACTGGTATTTGGCATCTGGAATTTGTTCATCTGGAGCTGTTTCTCATCATTTCTCTGTATCTACTTTCCTTTATCCAGTTCCATATTGTCTGGAACAAAATAAGTCTTCAAATGTTGCTTTTGTGATCTCTAATAGCAAAACTTGCTGGGGTCAGAACTGCTTTTGAGATAATTGAAATGCTTATCAGCCTCAAATTTTGGGTCCCAGTGGGCTGAGTGTGCATTCTGTGGGTGATCCCCAAAGCAGAAAAAAAGATGATGCGTGTAATAATTTACATACTCAATGCTGAACTTAATTTTTCAGCCCCATGTGGGTTTATCCACAGTTAAAAAACCCAAAGGCTTCACATACCAGATTTGTATATTTGACATGAAAATCATGCAGACAAAATACCAACATCTCAATAATTTTTTTTAAAGTTATTTACCAAAAAAGTGCTCATAGTTTTATTCATGTAGGCAAAAAAACTTGTAATTCTTTTTATTTTCCTCTAATATTCCTGGAACTAAGTTTTTCTTAGTTTTCTGACATCTGCAAAAATAGAGATGTCATAGTTTGTTTATGATAGAATCAGTGAAATAACTCTTTCAAAGACCAACAAAATCTTTTATTTGGTCTTAATCACAAAACCAAGACTGTTGCAAACCAAATCACTTCACCTTACAGAAGAAAAATTTGACCAAAAATTATGCTTGCCTTCCCTTTCTTCCAAATAATGTTGATTACAACTATGGTACAGTGTACATATGAATAGCTATAAAAATTGTTACAAGAAGTGTTTATCATCCAAGCAAATATATTAAAAACAGTACTGACATTATTTTAAAAATTCCACATAATGCATGCAGGTTTGTAGAGAAAGCTCTGCTGTCGAATAACTGTGCACTTATGACTGGTTTATATTTGTATCTGTGGTATAAGATTCATGTTTCCAAAATTGGGTCTAGACTTTAATCTGTTTTTTCAATTCTACTTTTCGCTGTTGGTGTCACTCTAGAGCAGAATTACAAATGCCATTTTTTCTGAATGTTTTTTCTTTTTTTCCTAAATGTCTTTTTTTTTCAGAGGCAAAAGTCTTTCTCAGAAAATAGAAAAAGAGAGCTCCTGGAAAGGACTATTGTGGAGCTTGTTGAGTTTATTTCTCCTAAAACACCTAAACCCGGAGAATATGGTGGAAGGACATCGGGCTCAATGGCTTGGCGAGTAGCCAGAGGAGAAATTGGTCCAGAGGTATTTAACTTTTGTACTGATGACCACCTTAGAGGTAGCTAACTAAGGCTTTGTGATTGTGGTCTGTAAAGGAACCACTCTTCATTGTAGGTAGCCAGATTTAGCTCAAACAAGTGAATCTTGCAAAAACATTAGGTAAAAGTTTGATATTATTTCAGTAGAGGTCTGCAAATAATTTTTGAGGATTGATGGTGGTCCTCTGATTCTAATAATGTTTGGGAATCCTTGATATAAATTGTGTTTTGTTCTTAAAAGTTAAAAGGACTTCTTTTCATTTTAATTAGTTAGTTTGACAGAACTAGAAAGTTTAAGTCAGTTGAAAAAAATTGGGAAAACTGTAAAAAATGTTTGTATTGTTAGCTGCTTCCAAGATTTAAATAATAGATTTTGACCAACTATTTTGTTAACAAGTCAATGTGGGAGCAATTAGAGTTGTGTAAGCTTGATTGATTTTCACATCAATATTTTTTTACTATTTCCAAAAGCAAAGCTTGATTTTTATTTATTTTATGCTAAGATACAGTTTCCCAGAACCATAGTCATATTTAGCTTAAGTCAGGACGCAAAGATGTGACCTCAATTTCGTAGCAATCCCATCATATGGAATGGCTGACTATCCTAAAATAGAGACAGTTAAGTGAAATTAATGAGATTCTTAGGAGTCTAAGTTTGAGAAACTAAGAGTTTATTGCAGTTCTCTGTAGTTTAGGAGACTTAATTTCTGCTTTGCTGAAACTCAAGAACAATGACTTTAAAAAAAAAAGTAATACTGTGAAGTTAGAAAGTTTGTACTTTAAGGTTTTTGAAGTTGATTTGTAAACTGGCGTACACAAGCACCTGTATATGGTAGTCACAGAATACTTGCTATTCTAAATAACCATTTATTTATTCATTGTACAGGAAATGTACTTGACATAAATTTTCTATTCTGAAACTTTAATTTCTTACTTAAATGATCTAATTTTATGCTAGTTTGTTAAGAAAAAATTTCTAAAAGTAATTATATGAAAATTTTAAAAATAGAATTACTGCTCCCCTCTGGAAAAGGTGCAGGTCTACTGTAGGAAACGGATTTAAAACTTGTCTTCTGCAGAAATGCTTTTGTCCATGACCTCTCTTTAAAAGGACATATTTTTTTCACTTGGCAGCAAAACAGAATTGCAAAACTGTAACATACTGTTTAAAAGTAACATAGTCTTGGGGGAATTTAGGCATTGGGGAATGAAGGTGCTTGTATTTTTTTGCTTTTTCAGAAAAGAAAAGAAGTCATTTTTATTCCCTCTGAAAAGGAGAAGACATCTAAACTGTTCCATCTTATCTACAATGTAATAGATGATAGTTATACACGGATTTCCAATAACAATGAAAAAATAAGTGGCTGGGAAGCAGGTGTTTGGAAGGCAGAATCTATTTGGAGAAAGGTTGAAACAGATTGGAAAATGGTAAGAATAGCGATTATTGAAAGCCTATAATGTACAGTAGAAGTATGATAACTCCCATAAAACAGAAAACCCTTGCCAATGTGTGGAAGAAAAACCTCTCAGTGCCCGTGGAATTTAGCTGATGTTAATAAATGTTATGGTTAAGATTCAGTAAGATTGCCAGATGATATAAGAAATTGGAAATAAATTTAATTTGTATTTCCAAAAGGATGATCGAATCCTCTTCAGGTAGGGTAAAATCTTTGCCAGAGCATCAAACTTAAAAAAATGGCTTCCTCCTTATGCTTTTGGGAAAATGTTTTTTTATGGAAAGGCAGTATTTCTCTTGAAATAAAAAATTATATTTGTTGGTTCTGAGAATAGCTTTATAGTGTATCATATCTATTTGATACTCAACCAAAGGAAGAAATTGTCATCCTAAGTAATACAATTCCATCTGCAAGAAGACAAAACCTGTCAGTTATCCAGATTAATGTATACCCTGCCCAGAATCGTTTCCAAGTGTCAGGACACTGAGCAGCACAAGAGTCATATGCTCTAAATCTAAGAACAGAACTGATACCTGTGAAATGGGAAGGGGTCATGTGCTAGCAAACAGCTTCTCACACAACAGCAACCAACTGTGGAACTGAACATTCTTGTCAGGGACTAGAGCATGTTACTGCTTTTTTCCTCTACCATTGTTCTAGTCTGAAGGGTCTCTGATCAAACTAGCTTCCCACTGATGAAAACAGAGCTAAGTGTGTAACTGCCTTTTGAGATTTTCTCTGCTGGGTGTATGCGTAACTGACTTGCAAAATGCAATGGGGGAATAACTTGAAGAGGTTATGCTGCACAAAAGAGAAAGAATAAGGAAAGAAGTGGGAGAATGGTATACAAGATGTCACAACAGGGTAGACTGACAGTAAAAGAGAAGTAACAGAAACTCAGAGTAAGGGACAAATGTTCTCTGCTTCCCTAGGATCTGCTAAAAATCTGATAGTACATTTTGTTTTCAATTCTGCAATGATCAGTTATCCTCACTTTTGCAAGAAATGTACTGTCTCTGCACTGAAACTAAACTACAGTTCTGCCCAGCTCTACTAATTAAATAAAACAGGGTGGGACTGATCTATAAGACCAGGCAAAAAGACTTTGCCTTTGTATTCAATAGCACCTCAAAAGGATGAGATAATGGCCTTGAGACATTACGAGTTATGGCTCCAGGTCTCTCTCAGGCTTGGGTAAGGCATGTTAGTTCTGCAGGTATTGCATCCTGCAGAAAGTGTGTAAGAATCTAAGAATTTTAAATTACTTTTCAGTGGGGGTTGTTTGTATTATGGGAGACAGCAGCTGAGAGAAAAGTTGTTTGGGGTTTGCCTGTTCTTTTTGTAACTCCTCTGCTGCAAGATGCAGCTTTGGAGTTTGATTCAGCAGATGTCCAAGAACTTAAAAGCCAAAAGAACCTTTACAGAAATAACATTTGTTAACATTTATTATGTGATGAATGGAAAGGCATTTAAATCTAAAAGCCACAGAAAATATATCTGTAAGTATTAGACCAGGAGTAGCAGAAAATAACCACTGGGTTTTATGGTACACAGTGCAAAGAGATACAAACCACAAATTCAAACAGATTATCCAGAGATAGCCTGGTATCCAGGACTCAAACAGGCAGACCACAGTAGGTGATAATAACAGTGTAAGAACCTGTAGATCTGAAATCCATGGATTTGTAAAAGGCTTGTTTTCCAGAAGAATTGCTCCAATGGAAGAGAATTGAATGAGTTGGTTGGTTGGTTAGATTTTTTCGTCTGAATTCAGACATTTTTCAAATAATACTGGAAACGAAACAACCAAGTTTGAAAGTTAGAGGACAGTCAAAATACACAAAAGGAAACTTTTTTTTTTTCTGATTAAATGCTTGGATATTATAATGAAAGATAAAACAGACTACTATTTGAGGCTTTTCTAGCATTCAAAACTATGTTTTTAGTAGTATTTAATGGGTTGTTTTGGCTTCCTTGCTCAAATACAGCAGTTCAGTAGGATTTGATTGAGGGAAGGCTCTTGCTAGAACCAGCTAAAATACTTCAAAAAATCTGTGAACGTCAGCACCTTCATGATCATTAAGATTATATTCACATGAGAACAGCTTAAATCATTACATTTTCATAGGTGATCTTTAATGTAACACCTTTCGTGGTTTTGAGCTTTCTTCAACATGAAAATAGTAACACTAAAATTCTGTTTTATAGTCTGTCAATGACATTTCTATATTAGGGTGGAATATTTAATAAAACAAACTACTGTTTTATTATCATTTTATTCTGGGTTGTTCTTGAAGATTAAAAAATAAAGAGCTGGCTAAGTCCACTCAGTATGACATTAACCAGAAGCCTGGACATGACAGAATTTTTTAAGTTTCCTTAATTTAGGATTCCAAAAGGATCACGGTGGTTTGGACTCTAATCTGAAGTGTCTGTTACTTAGGTTTGCTGATAATAGATGCTGGACTTGAAAGAATAGTCAGGCACTTGTTATAAAATTCTTATAAGGGTTCATGGTAACTTCAATGACTCTTAATATGTGAGCATGACAGTTCAGCCAGGTGAAGTTCAGAACAGCATTGGGACTCAATTAAATTATGCAAAGTTGTCACAATTCAAATAATGCTAATACAGGATTTATAAATGGCTGGCATGTATGATTTGCTTTAACCAAGACACATTGAGTCCTAGGAGAAGCAGTGTGCAGCCCCAGCTTAAGAATCTACTGATTGCACAGAGATTTTCATCAGCAGTACTGAACAACTGAAGTGTTGTGTGCATTTCAAAAATCCCTGAATTCTCCTTCTTTAAAAAATAATAAGCCTAGGTGTTTTTGTGGCTTGAACTTTTCTATGGATGTTGAAGTAGTTTAGTGTTCCCTAGTAGGGGCTGTGAACATGTACAATTACCTAACTATGGAATATACTTAGGGATGAAGAAAGAGGCTTTTTTTTAATATAAAACTGTACTTTGTACAGTTTTAAAGGTTCAGGGGCTTGACAAAGAATGAAAGTGTGTTATCTTAAGGTTTTTATGTCCTTGTTAAAAGGATTAATTTGATGTGTGCATTGGGCATCTCAGTTTTTGACATGCTGGTTATGTCTTCTTTCCATGTAGGTTTATTTAGCCCGAAAAGAAGGGTCATCCTCTGCTTCCATCAGCTGGAAGTTTGAGTGCAAGTCAGTCGGTCTAAAAATAGATAACATTTCAGTTAGGACAAGCAGTCAAACGTTTCAGAGTGGAAGAATACAGTGGAGACTTTGCTCTCCTACAGCAGAAATTGCTCTGATAGGAGGTAAGTGTGGAATTTAAATAATGAATTGTATCGTGCAGCAGAGGTGTAACTGGAAGTAGTTTATATGGAGAGCGTACTGTGCAAACACTAAAAACAAAATACAAATATTCTTTACTTTTCCAACAGTGTTTCTTAAAAGTAAGGTTAAGAAAATACTGTGCATTTAATTAAAACTGGTACAAAACTCATTTTTATTAATATACACAGCCCTACCTGCAACAGAGCAGGATAATCAAAACTACAGAGTGAATACAAGATACTTGTATTTTACTAGGAAGCATAGGTGCTTCTATGTCTGGTGACATCAATCCTGGCTGGGTCCTCTAAACGTGAACATTAAAAGAATAATAACTAAAAATCTGCTGCTGTTTATTTTTCTGCCACTAAGTGGACAAATGAATCTGAGTAGTTGCAGCTGAGATCCTTAAACATCCGTTACAACTTAACTTTTTCAACATGCATTCTAGGATGATATACTGTCTGGAGCTGTGGCTTACTGAATTATTTATCTTTTC
This sequence comes from Pardalotus punctatus, assembly GCA_013400915.1. Classification (NCBI taxonomy): domain Eukaryota; kingdom Metazoa; phylum Chordata; class Aves; order Passeriformes; family Pardalotidae; genus Pardalotus; species Pardalotus punctatus. The sequence goes on from VZTX01012332.1 coordinate 26,248, forward strand.
CTTCAATAGATAAAAATCTTTGCTCCTATTCAGATTTTTCTGGAGCAACGGAAGTTATGTTGGAAGCAGTTCTAAATGGAGGGGATGGTGAAGCTGCGTGGCAACACACACAGCTGTTTAGAGAGAGCTTAACAGGATGTGGAGAAAATTGCTTGGAGATAATTATAAAACTCAGTGACCTCTGAGAATCTGAACTGCAGAAGTGTACTTCGGATTCCTTGAAGATATTATACCATGGATACAACATGAAGATTTGGTTGGCAATTCCTCTTCTTCCTGCTGGCATCTTATTTCCTGTTTCACTGCTTCCATTAAACCAACTTGAAACTGCACGTGTATTGAATAGGTAAACATCACAATGAAAACCTGTTTGCTATAAAAACAAACACCAAAATTAAGGGATTGAACCACAAAGTACCCTTTTCTTAAACTTTACAATGAAAAGGAAACAATTTTTAGGGAGCAAAATGTGATCATAGAAGCACAAAACAATTGTAATTGATTTTAATTTGGAGTTTTGGGGTTAGGTTGTTGGTTATTTGGGGATTTTTGTAATCTGCTAGGAAAATCAGTGAATTCTGTTTCTCAATTACAACAGATGCTTGTGATGATTTTAAAATACTTAAAAGAATATTAGAAGATTTAGACATTTAAACAAAAAATGATTTTGTGTAATATCCAGGAATGCTGAAATTAAGTTAATTTCAGGATTGTTTCAAAATTTCTTTGTTAGATATCTAAGTAGTAAAGCTGTGTTTAACACCTAGAACTATTTGGAAGCATGACGATTGCTGGGAAAATAACCTAATTTTGCAAGAAGTGTTCATTATGTACCTAAAATTGTCATGGCCTGTGGGATCAAACTGAGGCTTAAAACTGAGTAAGAACATCATATTTTTTTCTATGAAAAAATAGGTTACTCATTATAAATACTTTTTAATGATATTAAGATTTGCTTAAGAAATCTTTTAAAAGGTAGGCATGTAGGTTGAAATCCTATTAAGCTATTGTTTTGACTTGCTTTAAATACTATTCCCAAAATTTATGTAAAAGAAGCATTTTTTTCTGTTCATTACTGCAGTGTTTAAATTTATTTTCAGTCAATATAATAAAAAATGCTATCCAGAAGATGCCAGATGTTGCAGTACTATGAATAAAGCATGGAGTGAATGTTCAGATTAGCTAGTCTTTATCAGAATTTGAGTAAGGCTATGCCTGGATTATACAGAAATCTTCTATTCTAGAACTAAAATGCAAGGTTCAAACTATGGTTTTATTTTAAAATAAGTGAGAATTAAGGGTGATGTTCTCAAGATCAGTGGTTTTAAAGCTTTTCTTCCTTTTTCTGACATTTCCAGCCTTTGTATTGATTTGAAATGTTTGTCAAAAATAATTTATGTTGAAATAAATGTTTGCTGACCTTTCAACAAATCTAAGCAAATATAAAACTATTCAGATTTTATTAGAAAACTGCATATGCACAGTGAACACAGGCATCTTAAAAAACAGTAGATTATGGCAGCTCAGGAGTGGCAGAACAACGTGTGATGGATTATATACTTTACTTCAGAATGTAAATGAACAGTTTATGAGGAGGATTAGATTAGTCTCTCTCCCTTAATACAGAGCAACAGAGTGACGGAGTGCTGTATGGAAGGGTGTTTATCAATGCTTGACTAATGCAAAGTGAATTTGCCAGTCTCCGTTTAAAACTACTGTATTTGCTTTCAGCTAAATGATTTTTCTGACATTTTGAGTGGTAACCCAACAGAAAAGTGTTTCAGGCTAATATATATGTACTACATTGGAACAAAAAAAGGAAAAAGAGGACAACTCAGGTGCCACCAATCAACAAAAATGTTTCTGCTTAATGTCTTGATAGCTGAAAAAGTTACTGCTTTAAGACAGAAATTGTTTTTGCAGTGTGTTACTTAGAGGACCATGAGGAATTGCAGAATTTCTTAACTGCATCTGATAATTTGAAAGCAGAAGGCAAAATAAATTTAGAAGTAGTAAGATAAAGTAACTTTCTCATAATTTTGGTCAGAATCTCTGGGGGAAGAGTAATAGGTGCAGATGACTTAAAACAGTAAAGTAATTGAAGTCCATTATTAAAATGTTTGAATGAATTAAAAAAGATGGAAAAATGCCTTGCCAATCTAATTAATCAAGAAGTACTTCTGTATTTATAAGATCACATGCAATGAATAGAAGTGCTTATTTTTGGAAAGAATTAATAAGTAAAACACTCAGGCTGAATAGAGCTAATATGAAAAATTTTAATGAAACTCCTTCAGTTGTCTTTTGGAGAACCCTATAAACAGTGAACACTTTGAATCTCTTCATACATAAGCTGTAAAGGCACTAATTTTCTCAGTTGATCTCCATTTCAACTCAGCTCTTAATACTTTTTTTTTTTTTAAACCAGAGGTAATTCCTCATCCACAGTTGTTTAATATTAACTTACAGTATCCTGAATTTGCAATATTATATGGTGGAAAGATCTGTCCTGCAATCTGTTCTAAGAGTGCGATTGTTAAGTTATGCTGGCAGTAATGCAATACTGGATGAGTGGTAGATGTTGACCAGGGCACATGTAGATAGAAGTCAGTGTTTACTCAGCTTTTTAGAAGTTTGAGGAGGTGGAGATTAAATGGGGAAATTAAAAATACTGTTGCCTGGGAATGTATGGCTTGATACAGGTAATATCAGCAATGTTTTCTAGAATCCAGCTTAGTCTGGTTTGTTTTAAAGAACATCTGGCTGCCCAGTGTGCTGTGCATGGGTGCCTTCAATGTTGCACTGAGATGTAACAGTGAAATCTTTTCCATTAAAGTTTACATAAATACTATACTACCCAGTAAATGCTTGCAAACTAGTTTTGGGGTGCATAGTTTCCAACAGAGCTGTGTGGGAGCCTGTGCACAGAATGTCTTTTTTCAAGCAAGTATTTATTGGACTGTTGTCTGTTTAGAGTTGATCATCCAGCTGTTGATTTCTTCATATCCTGTTTTGACACTTAATGCTTAGTAATTTCCTACACCCCAGGAAGTTGCTGGAACGTGGTATTCTTAAAATACATGAAGGAAGTCCCTTCTAGGCAGTCTAGAAGGCAAGCACAGGTACAAAGCACAGGTATGCAGGGATCAAGGAAACTTCAGTGTAAATGGTAACATATTTGCATTGAGAAGTCAGTAGTGAAAATTATCTCATCTGATCTTGTATGAAAATGTCTCCTTAACTCATTTGCTATCCTTGGAAGATTTTTCACATACAGTGGCTTGGATGTAAGATATAATCCCTGTTATGTGCTACATCAGGAAATGTAGAATGCTAAAGATAAAGTGTGTTTGTCTCCATAGTGCAATGGAATGAAAACAGATGGCAGGCAGCACATATGGCTGCCAGAATCTGGGAACACCCATTTTCAGAGTTCTTGCAGATCTAAACAAAACAAGCCAAAACAAAGGAACTCCAAGGCGGGCAGAGATTGTTCCAGGCAGATACCAGGATATCTGTCTTCCATGCTCACACTCCTCATTTCTTTACCTTTGGTTGCTCAAGCTAGAAATGGAAGTATACTACTAGTTAAGAATTTAATGGACCTCCTTAATATTTGTCAAAACTTAGCATTTCTTAAGTATAGGCATTATTTAAAATAAATCTCTAATTTCCATTGTAGGTTCAAACATCTGGGTTTGGACAAAATTTAAAGTTTTGTCAGTGTTGTCCAAGCAATTCAACAACATAAAAAATGTGTCAATGTTGAAGGGACTTCCGTATCTCAGCTTCATGTCATATGAACGATCAAGAAGGAACTTGAAGATAAGTGCCTTCCTTAAACACAGTTGCTGGAATAGACCTACATCCTTTCTGTACTTTTAATATTTTTTGGGAATTTATTGGCAGTAGTTCAGTTTACTTTGTGCTAGTTCTGAAGATTCCTTTACAGGGTACTATTATTGCAAGCAATGCTTCATACCTTGTACCTTATGGCCTCTAAACACTCATCAGTGTTGTAATATATGTTACGTGTATCTATATGGTCATATAGTGTTGTCAACGTGAGCAGAAGGGAAGAGTAATAGCACTAATACCTAGGACGGTTTCGTTTTCTTTATGCTGATCTTGAATATTTAATCCAAGCAGAAGGACAGTAGAGGAAGAAAAAAAAGCAGTCTTTAGTAGGTTGAAACAGTTCCTTCTTTCCTAAAGTTATTAATTTCAGGAGCTGAATTTTGAGACCTCCCATCCTATATTATGGCACTTAGGAATGACCAAGTAACAAGGCAAGGTCAATTATCTGTATTTTAGGTGTACAGATATTATGAAAGGTGTAAGGGCTTGAATGCAACTGTGCAAAAGAGAACAGTGGTTTTTTTCCATTAAGACTTTTCTTCTTATTCTTGGGCTTGGGGTTTTTTTTTATGGTAAGCTTTGTAATTAGACTATTAGCTTTGTTTATTATTAGCTTGCTTCAGTTTCTGCAGCTTTGTCTTTTTCTACACATTTTCATCTCACTTAAAATGCATTTTAATTCGCTCTAATTTGTGTACATGAATGCAGCTGTATGGTAAATACACTATGAACAAAAAATAAGTTCGTTCCTTTATTTGGTAAAAGGAGATAAAAGAAGTAGATTAAAAATATTCAAACTCAGCAGAAAAAAAAAAGCAATAGTAATTAAAATTGATGATACCCAGAAACCAACAAAATTGGGACTTAATAAAATTTTATGTCAAAAGATAATGTAATAGATGACATAAACTGGTGCTGGCAAAAGTAGCTTCCAATGACTGACCCTGTTTTTGAGACATTTTACAGTGTGTTCATTTATATTTAGGTCCCTAAAAGCTTTCAGTAAAAGAAAACTGCTCAGAATAATGAACAGCTTTTTTTTAAAATCTAAGATTTAAGGAATGTCTGAGTTTAAATATTTTTTTTTTATTTTTACTAGTTCAAGCTATAAAAATAATTTTAAAATTAAAAGCAGGATCCTACTGCTTGTTATAGATAATGCCTTTCTTTGCTCCAGTGAATAATCTGGATCTTTAATTTTTGAAAAAGTGTGTTTAGTGGCATATTATAGCCAAGAGCTTTAGGTCCACATTAGCTGTAAGGATGTGGCATTGAGCACCTGCTTAGACTGAGTCTTCTGTTAGAGGTCTTATAAACTGGGGGGAAAGACGATTTCACTATGCATTTTTGTTGTTATGTTTCAGTGTATGTTCTGTTAATTTGATCCTTTTATTAAATAATGCTCTGTATTATTTCATATCCTTAGAACTTCAGTAATATAGTGTATTATCCTTGAAGTCCCAGGGGAACATATTTTCCCCAGCAAAAATCATCAACTAGCAGCTTATCTCTGTCACAAGCAAGAGGAAATGCTGCACTTATTTTAGATAAGCAGTTTGGATAACAATGTACAGACTCCCTTGTGAAACAGTCATAAGGAAACCAGCTGACGTAAGAGAATGAAGACATCCAAGAGCACTGTTTAAGCAAACCCATACTAAAGGAGGTGGAACAGTTGGTCACAGCCTCTTAGAGCAAATGGAAACAGCAGCAAAGTACAGAATGGAAGGAGAGAGACTCACTTCTCGCCTCTGCATTATTACCACTGTGATGAGAAGGATGGAAGGTAATGGAATGTATGTGTCCATACTTGCATTATATCAGAAGTCAAAATAATGTAGTTAAGCTACAGCAGCTTTTACTTCTAACCAAAGTGCCAGGAAATGTATGGTATATTAAAAAGAAAAGTTCACCACTGGCAAAAAAGATATAAAACTTTATTGACCAAAAGGGAAGTGCCTGCTTGTGGACTACATTAAGAATTGTGGAGCTGTTCTGGTTTGGTTTAGTAAGAAGCATGCCCAAAACTGGTTTTGATTTGTGTTTTCTTTTGTTGGGTTGTGTAGGTTGGAGTTTCTGCCTGAGTATGCTAACTGATTTCCATGATGTTGGCAATAACGGTGTCAAAGAAAATAGTTCCCCTCCTCAAAAACTTAAACAAAAGATTTAAAAGAAGAAATAAAAACACCTCCAGTAAGGATGTAAGAGCACAAACAGGAAGTGTTAGAAGCTACAGTATAATTTTAATACTTGAGGATGGAAAATAGTTAAGATCAACGCTGATTAATGAATGTCAAGATTGCATCATTGGGGGGTGGTTTGGAAAAGCTAATTGTTTCATTTTTTTTATAATCAAATATTTATTTTTTGAAAGGAATTTTTATCTTCATGGAGCCTTTCAAAGGGAAACAGCACCTTAGGAAGTTCTTCCTCAAAGGTCAGTACTATGCATGATCTGCCTTTATAGGTTCTCTCTGTCCCTGCCAACATTATTAGTCATATCAATTCTTCCTCTACACTTCAAAGTCTATCTTTGATAATGATATTTTTAAAATATAAATAATTTGATTTCTTTTTTAGTAAGGGTGAAACCCCAGAGTTCATATTCAGTGCAACAGACATTGCAATTTTTCTTGACTCTGCACTGTATCTGTATATTCTGCAACTTCATTTTATAGTTTTGTTTCACATTTTAAGGCCTGCTAGTAATTCATATTTGTATACTGGCTTATTGATAAAAAAAATTAATGACAGAAAGGTATGAAGAAATGGGCATTAAACCAGACACGACGTATGAATAACTTTCTGAAGACACAGGGAGACTTACATGTGTTTCTGGCCCACAGAAACAAAATCTGTGATAGGAAACAGACTAAGAAACACTTGCCAGAATACATATACCTTTTCTACTTGTGATTTAATTTATTTCACATACAGGACTGATTACCAATTGTGAGGAAATTCAACCTTTTGTAAATATTTGGTAAAAATGCAAAGTCCATCTGTGAACAGAGCACGGAGGCAACGTGTGCTAGTGGAAGAGTGGCTGAAAGATTTTGGATGTGGAAAAAAATGAAATAATATAATTCATTTCTAAATTATATGAGTTTTATTGGCATGTGATAACCAATTCAGTGGAAATCTATTCTACTCCATGAATTAAATGTTAAATCCACAAGTGGAGAATATTGTATTGAAAAACTTGCATGGAAAGGACACTCCAGTCATATAGTGTTACTTGTGGATGCAGCAGGAGTAACCACTAGCAGAACTCTCAGTGGATTTTGTGCTTGACACACATTAGGATGAAAAAACCAGCACTATCTTTACATACTAGCATTACCAAGATTAGTAGTGAGATGGAGGTATTCTACAGTGAAGCATGAGCAGATGTCCATATTTTAGAAGATTCCTTTGTTTAATGTGTGATACCAGTTTTCTCCTGGGGTAACCGTCACTGTTGTCTTCACTCTTAAAAACCCTTCAAATTTACCTTTTTCTAAACCAGTGGTTTCATCCTTTGAAGCAGTGTCTACAGTGGCAATCAAGGCAACTTTCCAGTGACTCCTAGGTAAGATCTAGGGGCATCTGCACCATCCCTGGATTCTGTGCTTTTCTTGCTTCCCTGGTGTATCACAGGCTGATACCCCAACCCCATACAGCCTCCATGTATTCCCTAGTTTATGATAGCTGCTGTTCCTTCTCTGGTGGGCAGTGGGAGAAGCAAGCTGTGAGGATGACAGTAACAGGATCGGCTGAGGGAGTCCGGCTGAATGTGGTCATCTGAATCTACCACAGTCTTCATTGCTGGGAGATTTTGTTCACCTCTTTTATCATTTTAGTTCCTACCTGCTTCTTGTGTCATGTGTTTTGTGCCCCCCCACTCCCCGTGGCATATTCATAGGACAACTGAATGCTCAGCCCCCATCATTCCAGTAATGTCCCTCACTAGTGTCCTCCTATGTTCCCAGTATTGGTTCCTGTTCCCAGTGAGTCTACTGGCTACCAAGAGTAGCCTGCTGCAGGCCTGGTAACATCAGCCTTTCCTCACATCATTTTGAGACCCACTGTCATCCAGGAGCCTGAGAAGTAACGGAGGTAGTGTAGAGCCCACAAAGCAGAGGAAAGTGAAGCAGCAGCCATTTTGAGGGAAGGATTCTAGGACCAACATTAGAATGTAGTGTTTTTGTATGTTTATGCATATAGTTCAAAAGGGCAGTGAGGCTCCTGACCAAATTAAATAAGCAGACTTTACTTCTTGGGAAAATTTTTCTCCACACCTCATAGAAACATTACAGAAGGACCACTGAAGAAATTGCTGTGGAAATTCAAAGAACGGAATGAATGACTATACATGAAGTTTGCATGCTACAGATATCTGTTGTAAGGCTATGAATGCTGTTATATTTTCAGTTTAACTCTGGAGAATAACTCAAAACAAATGGTGAATTGAGAAAAATATTTTTATTTAATGTCTTTTTGAAAGATTAACTATTGCTTTTTATAAGTATGCAAAGACCTGTAGGAGTAGAAATGCAAAGCGTGTCATTTACCCCATTAACATGCTAGTTCATTTAGAGGGAATTGGAAAAGAAGTTTCACCTATTGTATTTGCATGTTCCTGCTAGTCTGTTACAGAACCTGTTAAGCCACCATGCCTGTGGCATAGTTAACAACCCTGGAGGGAGCACCAACCTTACGGATTGTGGGATGTCCCACCACCTACAGCATGGGAGTAGCATAGGTCAAGGGTGGGAGGACAGGCACCACAATCTTCCTGTTTGTGAAACACAGATAAGCAAACATACATTAGCAGGGCAGATTTAAGCATTAAGCAGGAGCTGGAGGGAGGCGTGGGAGTGCTGTGTTCCACGTGTACACTCCGTTCGGAGTATGTCTTGTACTGGGCAGCTTGGGAGTGCTGTGTGCTGTGCCTGGCTAAGGAGATGCTTGGCTTTGTGGCTAAAAGCAGTCATGCAGGTTTGGTGAAGCAACTCAAGCTGAAGCATGTGTCTTGGGCTATGTTGGAATGCTGCAGCTTGTGCTGTGTTCCCATGGGTTGGTTAATGTGCCTGCCTATATGGCCTGTAACTGCCCTGTCTTTGTGGTAACCAGAGTTGCTGTGATTCCTGCTTTGCTGTACTTTAACAACACCTATCAGAAAAGAAAGCATTGTGTGCTCTGAATTCTCTTCAATTCTGCACAGCAACTCAAAATTAGTACCTTTAATTATTTGGGAGAATGGATTGTTTGATTGGAAAGCTTTATGATTTGAGAATTAAATGTCACAAAGAACCATAGGTATGTAATTGATCTCTTAAACTTTAGCTATTCTGTGACTTCAAATAATTTCATTGTGTTTTCAGCCTTTATGCCAGTGTGCTCTTTCATCATCATTACTCATGTCCCAGACAACTGAGTCCAACATATTTTGGGAGAAATGATAGAAAATAATGAGCAACTGAAAAAAAAAGGTTAGCAAACCAGTGGAATTCTCATGCATGAGAACTAACAAGTGACTTTTCAACAAACTAACTGTAAGATGTAAAGTAAAAAAGGAGCTTCCATGCTTCCTGTCATGAGTCACAAGAGAAATGAACTCAGCAGAAAAATGTCATGTTTCAGTACTGTGTCCAGCATGTCTCAAAGGGTACAGGAACATAAAAGAATCTGTAATAATATCTCTGTCTAGTCCCAAAGAATTTATGTTAGTACTGGTTCCAAAGTAAATAGAATGCTGACATGTTAGTGTCAAATAGTTTCAAAACTGCTAGAAAGTATATTGATACATAAACTGCTTTTTCTAATTTAAGACACATGGGAGGAAGGAAAATGTTGAATGGGAGAGAAACTGATACTGTGTTGCAATTTCTGGATAATGTGTATTGCCTTTTCATGAAAAGCTGACAAATTCATTGCACTTATTGCCTGGAAATAGAAGAATGTGAGCAGCAGTAAAAGCCAAGGTAAAAGGAACCACACTACTTTCAGATAAATTTCAAGAACTTCAGAGCTTCCCACTCTTCAAAGGCTTTTAGCTATAAAAGCTTCCAGCAGAAGAGCATATGTGGAATAAAAAAGCTCAGTAAAAACCAACTAAATGAAAAGGAAGGTGAGTTGTTATTATAGTTCTATAGCATGATGGTAACAACTTTGGCATGAGCTTACTATGAGGCACAGTACAGGAAATGTATTCTCTCTAGCTGTTATCTACGAACACAGGGTATCATTAAGTTGTTCCTTGCAAAATTAGCTTTAAAAGAGTGAGAAGTGCGATCATAGTATAACAGTTAACAGATTTGTTGCAAAAATAGATATGCTGCCTTTTTTCACACTTAGGTCTGTCAGTAAGATAAAACATATAGTACCTTTTCTTTGCTTCATAGTTTGCAAGAAATGAAGGAATATTGTAAAAGAACTGCATTGATAAAAAACATTTTTCTTTGCTGTTCTGCAAGTTAAATCCACAGTAGATTTGAAAAAGAAACGTATAAAATAATGAGGACTACAGCCTCCATATTGTTTAGGTTAAAAAGCCCCCACAGGTATATGTATATCAAAGCAAGTTACTTTTAACACATCCTGTAGGTGAAAAACTGTTTTTTAGAACATTAAAGTGAATTCACAAATTGCTAAAACACATATATTCAAAGTCATTCAAAAGACTGTTTTCCTTCTTTACAGGTGACAGCCAGGAATCCTAAATCAAAAAAAGAAATGCTGTGATCAGAATGCAGCTTTCTGAGGTGCTTAGAAATGGAAAGATGCTTTTGGAAATCATGGTGGACTGAAGACCTAAACTGAGATATCCAGATTCTAATACAAATGTGCCATAGCAAAGTTCTGGCTAAATGATGCCTAAGCAGTCTAACACTTTGTGTTCTGGTGAGTCCTGAAAGCTGCTGCTGCTGCTGTGACTTCTGCTACCTCTGCCAGCAGTGGCTACAGTCATAGTGAGCAAGAGGACTATAAGAACCACTGATCTGGATGATTTCACTTCAGCTGAAAAGTGAGGTAATGTGTTCTTACTTTTCTCTAAGAAAAACAGAAGTGCACTAAGGAGCATGAAGAATCTACAGAGGTGGTTGGAGCAATGTAAGGTACGTAGTGGAAAGAATATAAGCAGTGTTAGCTTGGTAAAAATAGAACAGGAGACCATAGCCTAAACATAAAATCATATTTAATGTGTTGCATTTGGTACTTTATTTACCCATTCTCCTAATAAATACAGCAAGACTAAAATGCTAAGTAGAAACACCACTATTGAAACAAATAATGGAGGACAGCTGTGTGATACCTGGGAGAGAATCATTCAAGACACAGAAAGACCAGTGTGTTAAAGGATCTAAAGGGATAACAAAAGATCTTTGATGGATTTTTTATCATCTTTGCTTAATAATAGTATCTAATGAAAATAGAGAAGTGCATGAAGCAGCTAGCAGTGATCATTTCAAAATACTGCCTGCCCAGTCATCCAAGCTGTTGAATTACATAACTCCTATTGAAATAAATAAGAACTGCTGCTGCTGAGCTCTGTTACAAATGAGGCCACCTGAGAAACTGTTGAATAGCTGATCTATAACAAGTAATTTTTAGGGAGTTATAAATTTAGATAATGCTTATGGTTAAGTGGGTGGCTGAGTCTTGTGTACATTTTACTTTTTTTTTTTTTTAGTTCAAATATACATCTTATTTTTGTAATTAATTTCTCAAAGACTTCTGAAAAATTAATTCTCAAAGGCCTAAGAATAGTCTGCTGACATAGGTGATCTGAAACAATGCATTTAAGGAAAGAGAATTATTAGTAAACAGGTTACTGGAAAGAATAACAAGTCAGCTAGAAAAGAATATTCACAAAGTATTATTGTATAAACTTCCTTTTCTAAACTGCTTTGTAATTGTCAGAAGAACATGGTGAACACATTCCCTGTTCTGTGGGCTATAAAACAGTAATTCCAATTTTAGGCCATCTAGTACCAAATCAAAAACATCATGGTCTAGTAATTCAAAGCACTAAGCCAGTATAAACTCAAGCTGCCAGTACAAATTTGCTCAAAGTGTTTGTTCCTTAATTTGTTGGATAGATAACTGCAAACCCTCTGGCTCTCCATGGTTTTGCCATTCTGTGCCTGACTGGACCCTTCACAGTTAACCCAGATTTTCTTTTTGGTAGTTCCTTCTTTTTGTCTTCCCTACTTTCTGTGCTCAGGTGTATTGTTAGCTGATGTCCTTGTGTGCCTACTATATCCCTGTTTCAAATGCGTGTTCACAAGTCATTCACCCAACCCTTTTTTTTTTGTTGCTCTTTACCTCAGATACTCATTTATCCAAATATTCCAAAACTTGTGGCCTCCTTCTCTTTTTGCCTTTGACCTCAGCATAAACTATGTGGGTGCTCTGCCTCAGTGGAGGTTGAGCCATCTGCCTCTCTTGGGTCTTTCCTGACACTTTTCTCTTCTCTGGTTACCACAAGAACCACACAGCTCCCTTCTGAGAAGGGGAATGCAAATGCACATCCTGGTCTAATCGTCATTGATTTCAGTCAAAACTGGTGGTACAGTGCACCTGTGCAGAAAAGCATGCCCTTTCCATTTCCTCCTCATAACTACTAATCATAAATCAAAACATAATATATCAGGGTGGTTGAATTTTAGCTCAAGAGAGCAAAGTACCATCCCTTTAGATATTTCCCAGAATAGTGGGCTTCTCTGGTATCTACCTCAATCATAATTTTTCCCTACAGATTTAACATATCCACACATGCCTTTTTTAAACAACTCCTTCACCTTCCTGTCATTCCAGGAATAAATAGACATGACCTTCTGCTATTAGGAAGCAGTCTTGATACTCACTTGGAATCTTATAATGGATTTCTGTCTGGAAGACTGCAGAAGTACACTGGTTATTGGGACCTTCAATGAGCAAGGAGAGTCTCTCTGGGTAAAAATGTATTGCTCCTCACATTTTCTTACCCAGATAGTCTTGGGTGAACTACTAGGAAAAAAACTGCATGTTGTAGTCAGAAAGAAATTCTGCTTTGGAAAGACAGAGCTCTTTGTCAGAGGAGCTGGGATAGAGGGACAGTAAGAAAGGGATATGTGGTTAACAAGAGAAAAGCTGCTGACAAACTTGCCATGGGTACATCAGGCATGTAAGTCCTGGTTCAGCTGAGTGTGTCAGGCAGTGCATTGACAGTGCACACCCACAAGAAACCACTACTGTGGCCTCTTGCTAATTCAACAAAGGTATTTGAAATACAGTAGCGTAAGTACACATGACCTGGCTACATTTATATCAGTTGGTGATCCACCCATGGGTAGACTTTTCTTAAATACCTTGTAATCATGGCCTGGAGCTCATTCACAATTAATGCAGTACAAGTGTGTTGGTCACTCTCATATTGTACTGCCACGATCCTACTCAAAAATTTGATCAATTTCAAAATTATGTTAATGAATTATAATGAAACTTAAAAATGCAGTAGAATATGGAAATTACTGCAAGTGTAAGTAACTATTTAATATTAAAATATGCAATGTTTGTTTATACCTTATTACAATTATATACAATGTAGAATGTATAATGTAATGGGCATCAACTTAGTTTCATAAATATTTTAGAACAAAATTACACTTTTTCCTTTGTAGTTTGCAGAAAAATGAAAGCTATGATTAGTCACTTAAGTAAGTAGCTGTGTCTGAGTATGTTTACTGAGTAGATAAACGAACATAGTTTCACAAATAGTCATGCTTTAGGCCCTTTAAGTCTCAGTCCAGAAAAGCCACACAGAAAGAAAAGGTTTTATTAGGTAGCAAGTAAACTAGAAGCAGCAAATAACTTAGAATAGATGGGAAGTTTGTACATACCAAGTATAGAAATACTTAAAGATCATACATACAGCTGTCTTACTGCTAAAATGATTGAACACAAAGTAGTATTACAATAAATATTTTGCTTACTAAAAGCAGTAGTGAAACTGGTTTAAGTAGGTTATTGTTTTGAAAGTCTGTAGGGTACTTCTATTTATGTTATGGGCTACAACTATGAGGACAAGTAAATCTCCAATGAATTGAAGTAGGACTTTGTGTATACTATCTCAAGGGGATTATTAATTTAAAATGTCACACAATAAGTGTGAAGTATTTGACATAAACTGGTAGTGCGTGATTTGGGCAGGTTGCATCCAGTAAAGTAATTCCACTCCTATCAAAATATTATGGTGCTTACATTTGATTCATGCTCAGATCTACTTCTATGTTTGTTTAAACAGGGATCACTTAAAGTGTGATGAGTAATCTCATGTCACTGCTTCACCTCTGCAGTCCACAGAAGCAGCTGCTTGTAGTCTCATGAGAACTTTGTCCCACAATCCTACATGACAAGGAATGCAACCACTCAGCATACGCATATAAGTATTAGGGATGAAACCAACATCAACACTAAGCTAGTAACATGCTGTGCAACTAGGGTAGTATAGGATGAGGATTAAACAAAAACCAACTTGGACAAAGTAATTCCAAAGACTAAAGAAAATGCTTGGGGAAACATCAGCATTTCATTGTAAATCTGCTCCAGTGTGACAGACTGAACATGTCTGACCATGCAAGCTCAAAGATCAGTAACTGCCAAGAAGAAACTCCCTCTGTCTCTCTCTAATATACATGGAATTGGCTGCCTTCAAGTTAGATTGCTATCTTCTACTTGGCTCACGTTGCAAAAGGCACTCTTCCCACACTAAGAACAGCCTACTTACTGAACAGCTGGAGTTAATGATAACATAGTACACTAATGTTTGTGACTTGCCCTATTTCTGCTGAATACAGTAATGGTCCTCTACCAATGCAAAAAGCTTTGAACAGATGCACTCCTTCTGTTTTCTCTAATCCTCACAATATTCATTTCAGCAGTTCACTATACATGATTCATTTTAACAGGTCCTACATATAAATTTGAGAGTTTGGAAAAAAAAAAATCAACACAGTTCTAATCAGCAAGTCCAAAATTCTGAAGCACTAGGCAGATCCCTGCAAGTGTTGTCTTCTTCTAGTTCTGCAAGAAACACTCTTTGTTTTGCCCAAAGTAGAAGAAAACACAGCCTACAGCTCAGAGGTACATGCAGCTGCAATAAAACTGGGCTGGAACAGATAACTTACTGTCCCTTCTAGGCAGATGCCATTATTTTCCATAATCCCTGTGCAGTACTTAGCTATTAGTTTAATAGGTTCCTTAGAAACTGGCAGAGTAAAGTTATGCTAAATAAGCAATATTTACTAGAAATTCTTCTGATCCTTCCCTGGAGGCATAATTGAACATTACAACCAGCTCCTCAAAAGTAGCTGCTCCATTTCCAATCCCTTTACTCCTTAGGAAAAACATTTTGCAAAAGGAAAAATCTTTAACTTATTGCTCTTCCTTTAAAATTATTCTCTTCGGATGCCAATTTGTCTATCCGCTCCGATGCAGTGCTCCTAGTACTCCCTCCTTTTGAGACTTTACGTTTGTAATAATTCAAGGAGTAGAACAGGCTGGACTCAGTAGGTCCTTTGCATTTCACACAGCAGAATGAAAATTACTAATTGAGAAGCTGAATGTGGTGAAGAATTTTTCTAAGCTTGTAAAAAGATCTGATTATAATACTTATGGTCATATATATGTATGTATATTTACACACAAACACACTTTTGTACATGTATGTCATGCTCATACCTAAAATGACATGAATTTTGGGCATTGTACACACACTGTTTGGGCCGGGGAAATAGAGGCTAAGTTACACCACAGTATTTTTTGTCAAAAGGACAAATATTTTGGAACAGGGTCGTGTACTATGTAGAGAACAGAACTACGTGACCCTGTGTGAGGACTTCACACGGTGATGCTCAAGTGTAGGATAAGGATCTGTGAGCTGTCCGAGCTAAAGAACTCCTCGGGCCGATCCCCAGGGCCCAGAACAGGGCAGTGGATTGTAAACACTCTCCTGCCTGGAGCTCCGGGACTCTCATCCTGCTGGTACCGTGGCAGGTCGCAGGGCTGGCGATGGCAGGCATCAGTTACGGGGCTGGCGGAAAGGGGACAGCTGCCCTCCGTACCCCCAAACACCTGTCCCACCTACCCCATCACCTCTCCTCCACCCTCACATCGCAGCATCATCCACCGGCAAGATCAGGAAAGGGGGACAGCCGTGCTCTGCCTGTCCCAAAACCAACTTCCCTGTGTGGTCACGGCGAGGCGAGGCCTCTCCGTCTCCGCCGTGGCAGAGCGGGAACGTGAGCTCAGGGAGCCCGCAGGTGACCCGGCAGGTGGGCGCCGCTTCGCCCCGATCCCCATCCCGATCCCGCCGTTCCGCCTCTCCTCGCACCGCCCCTCGCGCGCGCGCGGCAGCGCCCCCGTGCGGGCCGTTCCCGCTTTGTTGCCACCCTCAGTGACGTCACACGCAGCCTCCCCTTCTGGCTTCTTCGAGTGGCCGGCGCCCCGCTTAGCCTTCCCGCCTCCAGCGCGCGATTGGCGGGCCGGGCCGTGATTGGCGGGCACGAAGCGTTGGGGGGAGAAGAGGCCCGGGCCGGCTGCGTGGGGAGAAGCGGACGCCGAGCGGGGCCGGCGCGGTTGTTTATTGTCTGCGCCCGGCGTCCCGGCGGCTGCAGCGGTTCGGGGGCTGTGCGGGGAAAGTAGTGGGGGGGAGGCGACGGCGGGGGTGCGGCGCGGGGCACCGGGACGCAGGGTGGAAAGAGGAGGGGAAGAAGGAGGGGGCCGGGCCAGCTCCGG
>VZTX01012333.1:0-17109 GCA_013400915.1 Pardalotus punctatus
CCTTCCCCCTGCCCGGGCCTACCCGGGGCCTCGCTGCCCCCGGCCATCCCCAGTGCTCCCCCCTCTCCAAGCCCCCCCGGCCCCCTCAGCTGCCCCCGGCTCCGCTGACAGCCGTGTCTCCAGGGTGGACTCCATCATGCTGCTCGAGGAGGGCTTCCAGGTGACCAGCGTGGACGCCAGCGACAAGATGCTCAAGTACGCGCTGAAGGAGCGCTGGGAGCGGCGCAAGGAGGAGCCCTTCGACCGATGGGGTGCGGGGGCTGCGGGGGCCGGGAGGGGCCTGCAGACACTGATATCCCACCCCAGCGCAGGGGGCCCCTGCCCTGCGCGCCCCTTGCGTACCGTCCATGGCCCCTCGCAGTGCTCAGGCCCCTTACCTGGGGCTGCCGCTGGCCAGGTGGCCTTGCTGCAGGGACCTGCCAGTGCCAGCTGCTTGGCAAAGGAAAGCCCTGGTCCTTGCCTGCCTGGCTGCTGGCCAGCGGCTAGATCCAGCACCCACAGGGCCAGGGAAGGGCTGGGTGATGCTGCGATGGGGTCTTTCAGGGGAGGCTGCTGGCTGTCCCTGCCCTCATCAATTTCCATGTGCTGCAGTCATCGAGGAGGCCAACTGGCTCACACTGGAGAAGGACCTGGAGAAGCCAGGGGATGGGTTTGATGCAGTCATCTGCCTCGGCAACTCCTTTGCACACCTGCCTGACTTCAAAGGTGAGTTGGGGGCAGGGGAGAGGTGGGAGAGTACCTATGCATGTATGCACAGTGTCTCCCAGCAGGCTGAGAATGCGTCCTAACTCATGCCATTTGTGGGGCAGGGGATTACACACAGTGGAGCTGTGGTTTTGTGGCACTTCTCCAGGGAAGCTGGAGCTTAGGGCCCGCTGCCCAATCTGTGACATGAGAGGGCCCATTGGGTTCCATGGTCATGGAGGTGTGTGCATCAGTGTCACAGCTCTGGCAAGGCTGGAGGCACACCCGGACTTGTGCCACAAGTGGGGTGGTGGGTTTCCCACATGGCATGCTCTGCCTTAGTGAGGCTGAGAACATGCCTGAGCTCATGCCATGGGTGGGGCTGTGGGTTCTCCAAGCTGAGACTGGGGGGAGGATGGTAGGGGCATGCTTGTGTGCCTGTGTATGGGTAATACAAGGCCATATGGGCTGTGCCATGGAGTACAGCTAGTGCCTGGAGACACCATAGTTTCCTCTCTAGGGGACCAGAGTGACCACAAGCTGGCCCTGAGGAACATTGCCAGCATGGTGCGGCCTGGGGGTGTCCTGGTCATTGACCACCGCAACTACGATCACATCCTGGCCACAGGCTGCGCACCACCCGGCAAGAACATCTACTACAAGGTCAGTGGCTGGCAGGCCCTGCCCCAGTCCCAATCCCCTTTGCTGCAGCCCCATGGCCCCAGGGGGGCCAGGCGGGGCAGGCAGCAAGATTGTGCCCAGACTGGGGGCCACTGAGTCCCCGCACAACACAGATGTCCTCCTGTGGTCTCCCAGAGTGACTTGACCAAGGACATCACCACCTCAGTGCTGCTGGTAAACAACAAAGCACACATGGTGACCCTGGACTACACGGTGCAGGTCCCCCCCACTGAGGCGGGGGCAGACCCGGAGCTGAGGTGAGAAGGGCTGCAGAGCTGGATCCTGGCATGGGGGGGTTGCTGGCACTGTGCCCCATGTCCCCCTGCCTCACCAGCGTTGCCTCCTTGCAGCAAGTTTCGGCTCTCATACTACCCGCACCGGCTGGAGGCCTTCACAGCTCTGCTGAAAGGTGCCTTCCAAGGGAAGTGCCAGCACAGCGTCCTGGGCGACTTCCAACCCTACACACCGGGACAGGCCCACGTGCCCTGCTACTTCATCCACGTCGTGAAGAAGACAGGCTGAGGGGGCTGCAGAGATGGGACTGTGGTGGCTGAGAGCTGTGAGCAGCTGTGGGTCCAAGCAGGGGGTGGGGACATGGCTGAGTGCCACCTGGGAGACCCCTCCCCTTAATTAAGAACACTTTGTGAGAACTACCTGCAATCATGGTCCGTGTGTCCCTGTATGGGCAGGGTATGGGGCAAGGGGGATGGCCACAGCATCATCAGGACTCTGTGGAAGGAGGTGCTCAGCCTGGGGGCAGCACAGGATGGGTGCAAGCACAGCTTCCCCTCCAAGTCCCCAGCTGCAGGTGCCAGACATGCCTACAGTGTGGGGGCTGGAGGCCCCCTTGAAGTGAAAAGAGAGGTGAACTGGAGCCCAAGTAGTTGCACATCCCAGCTGAGACCCTGCAGCACCACTCACAGGAGTGTGCTGGAACCTGTTTCCTCACATGCACCTCCCACACAGGTGCTGACTCCTTGAGACTTCTCAGCCCCATAGCGGGGTACCCACCCCCCCACTGGGGCTCCCAGAGTGGGGAGGCTCAACACTGGAGATTCCACCAGTGTTCTGCTGTGGCTGCAGCTCCCTCCGCTCCACCCTAGGGAAGATCCAGCAGCACCGACCAGTGCGGTCAGGGACAGCGCTGCCTGAACAAGCTCAGGCGCCAGAGCCAAAGCCACAGGGCTCCAGGCATGCACCAGCTGGGGATTCACACATGGAATGCCAGAAGCTGCTGTGGAAGCAGCCCATAGCAGAGGAACTCCAGGAGGGGAGGAGGCCCTCACAGCCACACTTGGCCCAGAAACCCAGCTCTCAGCCAGCTCAGTGCCTACAGCAGATGGGGCAAAAGCTGGCACCAGCAACCCTTTGGGCTGTCCAGGGACTGAGAGCAGCTGCAGGGACCTGGCCACGGCAGCTGCCACAGACAGCTCAAGTGCCATTTGTTTGGCACCCTTGGAAAAGGCTGGGAAGCAGGGGATATGCGATGCCACCAACAGCTGCTGTGAGGCTGCAGACAGAGGTGAGATAGGACCTCAGGGGGTCTGGGCCAACTGGTGCTCAGCACAAAATTAGTGCAGACAGGGCAGCTCCAGGCTGCCCCAGACAAGGTTTGAGTACTTCCAAGGCTGAAGTGCTTCTCCCTATGACAAGTTTATCTTCTTATCTGATGGGAATTTCTTTGCTGCCACTTGCTCCCATTGCCTCATGGCTTGTCACCCAGCACTTCCAGCAAGAACTGGGCTCCTGCTACAGAGGGAGCCCAGCTGCCAGCTAAGCAAGCCCCAGTCCCTCAGGCTCTCCTTATCCACCATGGGCTCCAGCCCTTCTGGCAGGATGAGAGTGGCCCCAGCCTGAGACACAGGTGTGCTCCCTTCTCGACCTGCAGGACACTGATTTTCCTGCATAACCCTAGCCCACCCAGGGGTTTGCAGGGATTTTTCTGAGCCTATGGACACCATCAGCAAGCAACAACTTCAGGTCAGGCAGTGAACACCTAGAGCTAAAAATCTGTATTTATTCAGAGACTATGTCAAGTCCAGGCCAGCTGGAGCAGCAGTGCCCTGTGTCCTGCTGCCCTCCAGCCAGCATCTCTCACTGGGGGCTGACAACCCAACAAGCAGCTGCCTCCAGCCCTGCACCTGCTGCCAAAGCAGGTGCAGTTCGAGCCTTGCTCCCCCACCACTGAATGCCCTGCCACCCATGGAGACACTGCTACACTGCCCACAACCATGGACTCGGCTTTGTCCCCACAAGGAAGTCACCCTGGTATGTTCCCGGCAGCCACAACGCACTGCCGACATGTGAGGAGCCTTCGCAGAACCCACCACCCTCCTGGCTGAGCAGAGTAGCACTTCCACCAGGCTTTGG
Organism: Pardalotus punctatus; assembly: GCA_013400915.1. Taxonomy (NCBI): domain Eukaryota; kingdom Metazoa; phylum Chordata; class Aves; order Passeriformes; family Pardalotidae; genus Pardalotus; species Pardalotus punctatus. The sequence continues at coordinate 3,736 of VZTX01012333.1, forward strand.
CTTGGGAAACTGCACAGACACTACTTCCACCCAAGCTCAAAGGAAGGGGGCCCAGGAGGCATCAGAGAAGAGCAGGCAGGTGCCTGTTTGTGCCTGTTCTCCAGTCCCAGCTCTGCTGAGCTTTAGCAGGCCGCAAACTTCTGCTGGATGAGTCTGTACCTGAGCAGCTCCTGCTCGGAGACTGATGGCTGCAACCTGGCAGCAGCCTGCAGAAAGTCTTCCATGGTCAGGATCAGAGCAGATCTCTCAGTATCCAACCCTGCAAGAGAGAAAGAACAGGAATGGGGTGAGAACAGGGGCAGCTGCGAAGATTCAAAAGCTCACTCTCCAGCCATCACAGACTGCAAGGAAAACCTGTGTCTCTCTCCTTCCCCCTGAGGCCAAGCACTGGAGGTGAAGATGACATCTGCAGAAACTGCCTGCCTGCCATAACCCAGAGCCCAGCACTGTAGTCCCAAAAGGGATCTTCTCTCACAGCTCAGCTACCAGCAGTGGTAACTCTCTTCTCTGCCCCTGTGCTAAGCTGCTCCAACACGTGGAACAGGTTAAGGGCAGGGCTCCTACCTTCTTCAATCCATTCCACCTTGCGTTTGACAGCACACATCATGGCATCTGAACACAGGGCGTAGATGTCTGCTCCTGTCAGCTGAGCTGGGCATTTTTCTAGGATTGTGGTGAGATTCACAGAAGGATCCAGTTTAAACCTGCCAAGAGAGAAAAATGCAGGTGTAAAAGCCACAGAAAAAACAGACCAGGAGAGCTGTGGCAGCCAGTCTGACTGGGCAGGAACAAGCAGAGTACCCATGTTTAGCCACTTCTGGACTGTGCTCTGCATGCTCAAAAAAAAAAAAATTAACAAGTTTGCTTTATTGTTTTTTCCAACAGTCACCTCTCTTTGAAACAACCCTGCAGCAAGGTCCTCTTTCCTGCTAAGCAGGATCAAAGGAAATTTTGAATCACAGCACAGCATGGTCTGGGTTGGAAGCAATCTTAAGGATCAGCCAGTTCCAGCTCCCCTGCCATAGGCAGGGACACTTTCCACTACACAAGGATGCTCCAAGCCCCTATCCAGCTTGGCCTTGAATATGTCCATGGATGGGGCATCCACAGCTTCTCTGGGCCTCTCTGGTTCCAGGCTAGGAAGCACAAATGATGCAGAGAGCACTCTTGGAGCCATGGTGCAGGATGAACTCTCTAGAACACCGTCTGTTTACGCAATTGGTGTTTGACTTCTCACCTGAATCAATTAAGTGCTCCACATGCCTGGGAACAACCTACAGCCAGGGCTTGATGAGTACATGGTTAATAACAGACAGTACAAACCACTGTAACACCAAACCATCCCATCAGAGCCACGCTGCAGACAGTAAGCCTCCTTCAGCATGACCAACACGCTGCTGGAGGGCATGGCTGCCAAGACACAGGGTATGACAAGCTGATTTTGCAGCCAGCTTATGCCCTCACCTCTTCTAGTAACTTACGGCCACAGGCAGAGGTGATCTCGGCTATCCATGACAGAGTCCCTGCAAAGGCAGTCACAGGCACTCACCCAGCTGTGGTGCATGGTACTACTGCACCTGAATTGCAGGGGTTGCTTTTCTCCCTCCAGAGATGCTCTCAGGAGCTCAGAGCAGCTGGAAAAGCAGCCAAACCCTGCTGCTCAATGATCCCACACAACCAGTGGTTGGAAAGACACACAGACCACAGCCTGAACACCCCTGAGCATCACAGGAGGAGAGGCAATGAGATGAATGGAGCTGCCTTCACACTTGGATTGCCAAGCAGCAGGGGAACTCTTGCAGAAATCAAATGGGAGCTTCCTGTCCTGCAGCTGCCCCACGGTCTCACTGCACCATTAGGATCTGGCTGAGCTCCTTAAGAAGAGCACATGGGCACAGTGGCTGGGAAACTCTACCAACCCCTCCACTTGGACAGGCAGGCTGAGCTTCTCCTGTCTTGTACAAAAACCAGTCCTAGTTCTGCTTCTGGAAGTTGCTCTGTCCTCCTCCCCTACCCGCTGGCTGTGGCTCAGTGACCTCAGGTGCTGCTCCCCAGGGCTCAGACATGAAGCCAAGATGGAGCACACTAAGCATCAGCCCCAGGAAGGCTGTGACCCCCTGGAGGGTGGTGGGAGGCTACTGCAAGAGCACAGGCTCACTCACTTCCTGGTGACGGCACTCAGCACCTGCAGCTGCGACTCCCGGTCCTCACTGATGCCCACGTATACCAGCTTGTCAAACCTGTCAGCAGAGAGAAGACAGCTGAGAACAGGCTAAAGCAAACCTGTCACAAGTGCTGTGATAACCTGTGCACCCAGGAGCTGAAGGGTGGCCCTGGGACAGGTTCTTTTGCTGCCCTGTTTGTGGATGGTACAGAGCCTGGGGGGGAACAGTTGATGTGCTGCAGGGCCGGGATGCTCTTCAGAGAACAGTGGCAGGCTCGGGAAATGGACTGACAAGAACCACAGATGGTCCAAAAACAGCAGATACAAAGTTCTGCCCCAGGACAAACAAATCACAGGCTTGAGGACTGGCTGGGGGGCAGCTCTGCCGAAAAGTCCCTGGGGCACCAACTCCTGCCACCAGTTCAGTGCAACAGCAGGTCCCTCATTGCCCTGCTATGCTGCTGGGGCACTAACCAGAGTGGTGGGGACAACAAGCTGTGGTATCTCATGTTGCTGCTACAGCCACAAGCACTGGCCTCCTCTCAGCTTCCTGTGAGCCAGGGCCAGGGGCTTTTATAAACAATCTTGGTATAGGGAACATGGTGGGGACACAGTCCTGCTCACCACTGCCTGAGGAGCTCTGGGGAACTCCCCTGGGGTGAGGCAGGGTAGGATGTGACATACCTGCCTGGCCGTAGCAAAGCTGGGTCCAGGAGGTCAGGCCTGTTCGTGGCTCCAATGACGAACACCTCTCTGGTGGAATGAAGGCCATCGAGCTCTGCGAGGAGCTGTGAGACGACTCTGCAGGGAGCAAGACAGGCTGCTCACAACTAGGCCTTGGCAAGCCACCCAGTGTCTCCCTCAGCCTTCCAAAAGAGGAAGAAATGGGGCACTGCCAGGTCCATTTCTTGCACTTCAGCTATTTCTCTTCCCTGAAGAGCCCGCACACAGTCATCCAGGCTTCTCCATTAGCACAGCCAGTGAGCATGTGGGCTCACTGCATAGTGTGTCCAAACCCCTGGCACCCAGACAGTACTTCTGAAGAGGAAGACTGGATGGGGACTGCCATCTAAGCAGAAGAGGCCTAGGGAAAATAACCCTGTTCCTGGGTATGTCTAAGCTGTACATACTTTGCTTCTACCAGAAGCAGCTGAAAGGCTTCCCACCAAAGGGAAACAACAGCTGATAGGAGGACAGCATGGCAGGGGTGTGAAGGATGGCCTTGGAGAGGCCAAAGGGAGCACTTGGCAGCCACACAAGCAGATGGAGGAGACAGTCTTAACCAAATGTTTGCACAAGCAGCTTGGGCAATCGTGAACCTGAGGCAATGCAAACAGCAGTACTAATGCTCAGAGAGAAGAGACAGGACATGCTGAGAGCTTACGGGAGCAAAGCGGGGAAAAACCAGAGAAAGAGAGGTGGAATGGACTCTGCCTTGCAGGGCAATCTCCTGCACTGCCCACAGCTGAGGAATGCTGCTCTTTCAAGGACACCTGATGCTCACTCACCTGTCCATGACACCCCCTGAATCTCCACTTCTCCCACGACTTGGGGCCAGGGAATCCAGTTCATCAAAGAAGATAATGCAGGGAGCAGCTGCCCTGGCTCTGGCAAACACTGTGAGGAGACAGCACAAAAGCTGAAAAAGACCTAGAGGAGCAGTCAACAGCAACAGGACCTGCTACATTCCCAGCAGGGAAGAGCTGTGGATGGAAACCAGATGCCCACTGTATCCCCACCTACTGCTCATGCCTGAGTGGCTCAATAGAGTGGGAATAGGCAGCACCTAGCAGGACGGGCCCCAGGCCTCAGCTCTGTCTCTGAGGGACTGCTGTCCCATCAGGAACACCAAGAGACAGGAACAGAGAGAGGAGGAGGAGAAGCTGCAGCGAGGCAGGGAACGGACTGGGTTCAAGCCCTAGCTGAGAGCTCTAGGTGGGAGTTGGAAATAGGGGTTTAAGCACCACCTCCTTCCCTGCAGCACTACAGAAAAGCCCCATCTTCCCATGTGCAGGAGCAGGATGCACATCCTCACCATTGCGCACGTTCTCCTCGCTTTGCCCAACATACATATTGATCAGCTCCGGCCCTTTCACGCTGTGGAGCAGGGAGAACAGGAAGCCAGTTAGAGGACACCCATCCCCTGCCAGAAGGAAGTCAGTCCTATTGTGTGACCCCCCCCCCCGCCATTTCTCACCTAAGGAATGTCATGGCGCATGTTGTTGCCACAGCTTTTGCCAGCAAGGTCTTCCCTGTCCCTGGAGGCCCATACAGCAGCAGACCAGAGCGGCACAGACCCAGTGACAGCAGCTCTGGGTGCTCCAGGGGCAACTGGATAGTGTCCAGGATCTCCTTCTTCACTTCCTGCAGCCCACCAACATCCTGCCAGGACACTGAGGGGATCTGCCAAGAAAGGGAGAATCCTTGTCAGCACTTATTCCTGAGTCCTGAGCACGCCTGGGCAGCACTTGCTCCAGTATCCAGTATCCACATTTCCCTTCTTTCTGAGCTTTGCAATGGGGAATGCAAATTGTACAAACATATCTCCAAGGCATTGCTGCACTCGCAGTGTGCACCTCATCTCAAATCCTCCACTGCACCTCCTATCATCTGTCAGCGAAAATACCCCAGGGAAAGTATCTGCCAGGGTTGCCTGCAGCTTTGAGGGGGAGAGTCCTGCTGCAGACAGCCTTTGGGATGCATGAGGGAAGGTAAAAATTAGAAAGAACAAAAAATTAAAAAGAAAAAGAAAGCTGGACCTTGCAATTGTAAGTGACTTGTATTCAGGGCACCTCGTCCCCCAGGGGGGTGAGACTGTGCAAGGGCTTCTCACCTTGCAGAACAACAGAACCTGGGCTGCCAGGACCTCTGTGATGGCAAGGAGGAAGCAAGGGACAGACATCCCATCAGACAGTGTATGGAACACTCACTGCTTTTGAAAGGGGGGATGCAAGCACAAAGTCCATGTATGCTCACAAGAAATAGATAGGGATGGGGTCAGCTGCACACATGTGAGGGGTCATGGCAAACAGAGAGAAGACACCAAACCTGAGATGGGTGAGCCAATGCCTCTTGGATTATTTTGTGCTGAGCAAAACAATCCCAGAGCATGCTGCTAAAGCCAGAGCATGGCTTTAGGGATGGCTGGAATGCCACAGCCTGTATGACATCCTCCTGAGTCAGAGCAGCTCTCCTGGGAACGTGCAGAAAAAGCAAAACCCCACAACACTTCCCCCCACCTGCTGGCTGTTGGTGCCAGCACAAATGGGGAGTCTAAAAATAGGCTAGGGCAAAATTCTTTCCCCCTCAGCCAATTTGCATCTCCTTCCTTCACTTCTTGAGATGATGTTATCTCATTTTATTTCTTTAGCAAGACCACCTGCAAGACCACCAGGAAAATCAGGTCAAACAAAACAAGGATTTTCAGAAAAAAAAACAAACAAACAAAAAAAACTTTCAACAGGTCACAGGCCCTTCTTCCCTTCTTCTGCAGTGACAATGAATGGAAGCACTGCCCTCTCCTCTGCACTTTTGCTTATCCTGCCTCGCTAGAAAGAGCTCTACAGACATCAGTGCAGGAGCTGGAAAACTGAAAACTGCAGCAAGGTTGTTTTCAGGGGTGCACTTCGGAATCAGTTGTCTCTGAAGGCTCAAGCTGTAACTGCAAACAAATGTGTGACTAACCAGAAAGTGCAAGCAGGGAACTGAAAGCAGTGTATGTTGAGAGTATCCAGGTCTGCTAACTGGCTTTCTGACCACAACCAATTACTAAGAAATCAATAAAGGAATGTAAAATGCAAACAAAATTAGCTCCCATTCACACAGCTCACTGCTGAGCATGCTCTATGGTTATTTGTCTTACAGCAAACTTGGCAAACACCTTAAAGCAGAGCTCACTTCATGAATTAAGTGGGCAGCTGGGGAAGGTGCCAGTGGAACTGCTCCAAGGCCAAGGCTTCCTGTCCTGTGCTGAACTCAAGTCATTTGCACTCAGGCGTATGGAAATGAGGTTCTGATCACTTTGCTTGGTCCTAACACCACACTACTCAGTAAAATCAGTCACCCCAAATGCTGCTTCCCTAGGTGCCGAGCTGCCAGAGACAGATCACACCCCTCCTGGGAAGCTGACTCTGCTGGTTTTCATGGACTCTCCATGTCACTTTCCTTGAAGGACACCCAAGCTCTTCAACCTGCCTGGTCTGTCAGAAAAGGCCATGCCAGCCCAAGCAGCATCCAAGGCCAGGAATCAAGTCTAAGGCTTCTCACACATGTGGAGAAGCTCCCTCACCAGGCCTGTGCCACAGCCTCTCTGTTCCCACAGGCCAGGTGGCTGAGGAGAGCTCAGCAAAGCAGCCTTTGCCCCTCAAAAAGCTGAGCTGCACAGCTGGCACCCCTCTGGCACCAGCCAATTAACTGGTCTGCAATTAGAACTGCAAGAGCTTCCCTGACAAATCCAAAGCCAAGAAGGTGACAATCACTAATGGGGGAAAGCCCAGAGGACTGTTTCCCACTGAAAGCTGGAAGGACAGAACAGAAAGCAACACACCAGAGCATAGCCCTGCAAGATCTGCAACTGGCATCTTGAGCCAAGAGCTCTGCAGAACCCACCCCCTCTTTGTGCCCCAGCATCCCACCTTTGGGGCTCCCACTGCCTGTGAGTGGGCATCATGCAGCTGGTCCAGCGCAGCACTAAAATCCTCCTCGAGCACCGGGAACCCAGCAGTGCAAAAATCCCTCTCCACTTCTTCGCTCAGTCCACCTGGAAAACTGGTGAAGAAAGAAAAGGAAAGGAGTCAGGCTCTGCCCACTAGTGGTATCACGAGGCTGGCTGCAGCCCCTGCCCTCCCTGCCCCTGCCCTGTTGCCTGTGCTACCTCAAGGCCTGGATGCGGGTGCAAGCAGCCCGGCTGCTGTGGGACAACAAGGCACAGAAATCTCCCAGCACAAAACCCTGTGAACATGGAAACAAAGAGCATCAGTTCAGTCCCTGACCACAGCTCCACCGAGGCCATAAAAGCTATGGGGAAAAATTCCTTGCAGAGCTGTTCTTTGAGCCTCTGGTTAAAGCCTTTAGCTTAATTTTTTGTTTTTATTAGCAGACCTCAACACCAGCCAACACCTTTGCAAAAGGTGTGAAGTCCATAGGCACTAAAAATCTGCATTTAAAAGCTGATGTCTGAGAATCAGGATTAACCACTGAAGAAGTTAACTGGGCTGTGGGAATTAACCCCCTTCTCCAAGGCCAGCTAGGGCAGACTGGCCCAGCACTCCCAGCCTGCCCATCTCCACATGCTGCTGTGGTTTCACTCACGGCAGTCCTGCGGGCCAGTTTGGACAGGCTCACTTCTTTGCCCAGAGGCAGGCTGGCAGTCAGCATGCTCAGCATCAACCTCCTCTGCTCCTCTGAAGGGGCTTCGATCTTCACCTCATGAAGGAAAGCAGTCTGCACGTCCGTAGGAACATTCTGGGGTTTGCAGGTTGTGCCAATCACCAGGACAGGGTGGCTGTTGAGAAAAAGGGGACAGTGCATGGTCTCACCTCTGTGGAAGCACCCTCTTATATTGCCATCACACATGCCAACTCACTCTCCAGTGGCTAGGCCACTGGCAGAAGCAAACAATTACCTCAGGTGCCCACAAGAAACGTGCAGGATCCATACCTCAGTGTTGGGTCTCTGTCCAGGAGCAGCTGCCTCAGAGTAGCAATGACCCTGGCATCCTCTCCAAGCCCATCTCGGTCTCTGCCAAGCACCTCGATGTCTTTCAGCAGGAGCACACAGGGCTGGTACTGCTGGGCCTGCGTGAAGGCCACCTGTACTTTCTCCTCTGTGGCTGCACTGGTGTCACTGCACAAACTGACGCAATCGACCTGCCAGACACACCACACAACACGGTTTCAACATGGACAGCTGAGGGGCCTAGGACAACATTCCACAAAGCTTTCCACGGCCCATTCACAGCTCAGAGGAGATCAAAGGGGATATTTCCCAGAAATACATTCAGGTTGTATTCAAAATAGGCACATTCAGGATGCCTTGGCGTGGATAAATGGCTGTTTCTTGTTTCTCTGCAAGAGGTGAGGTGGGCAGGAAGGTCTTAATCTGAAAAAGGTGAGGCAAACAGACCAGAGAAATCGATATGGTGGATGTCATGGATCAGCTACCTAAGCTGGAAGGGATGGGAGAGCTGTGGAAGACAGGAGAACAAACTATCTTGCAGAACAGCACAAAGAGTAGAGGAAGAGGCCCAGGAAACTGTTCAACCAGTGCCAGACAGGCTCAAAGTGCAAGAGGAAGGTAAAGGTGACGAGTGTTTGGGGGGAAATTATAGGTGGCGAGAGGCCCAGACACTGTTTACAAAGCAAACACTTGATGAAGTCATCCAAGGAGAGAGGTGACTGGTGAGCCTTGAACAGCAGCCTGGGAACAGGCAGTGCTGCCTCCTGGTGCTGCAAGGTGTGCAGGGAGAGCCAAACCATCCCTGAGATTCCCTGAGTTTCATCCTCAGAAAAGGTAGCTTGGAGCAGGGAGAACAGCTCAAGATCCAACATAAAGGGTAAGGACAGGGACACAAATCAGAGGAACTCCTGTGCTCCACATACTATAGAAAAAAAACAGGAGTTAGGGTTGTGGCAGGCCTAATGGCAGCAGTATCTGTATGCAAGTACCAAAAGCCAGAGAGATAGGACAAAAAACTGCTGATCATCAAGTGGAGGAGATTAGCGTGAGGAAGAATCACTATGGCCTGGTGGGATAGCAGACACAACAGTCAGAGAAAGGGAAGAGCAGGTGGAATGGTAGTGTTAGCATTGGAATCAGTGAGAAAGGGAGGGGAGAGTGTAAAATCTAGGGTAGGAGAATAAGATGGACAGCAAATATCTCTGGCTTCAATAGTGTGTTACTCCTTAAAAACAGCGCACAATGCTAAAACCAGAGCTGTAGCCTTGCACACACAGAACCTGTAGCCTTGCACACCCAGCAGAACCTGAAGCCGCCTGACAGGACATGGCAATGACAGAGTGCTCCTAAACACAACCTAAACATGGATCTGAAGGTCCTGTGAAATCCCTGCAATCTTGCATTGGATCCCAAGAGCTGTGGCACATCTGCAGAAAAGTCAGAGCTCAGCACCACAAAGGATCACATCCAGATGAGCTGCACAGCAGCAGGCCAAGGCAGTATCTACATCCTCCACTGACCCAGTGTTACAGATTTACTTAGAGAGAACAGAACAGGAAAGGAGTTTACTCTCAAAAAATCCTCAAAATGGAGCAAGCCCACAACTTCCTTTCATAAGAGGAACCTTCCATCCCTATTCTTTCCATTTTTTTTCTTCTTCCATGTCCTTTCAAAGTTTCAGAAAGTCTCCTATAAAAGTCCCCACATGACTTCCAATCCTCTCTTTTTCAAATGTAACTCTACTGATTCAAGGAAATTAAAGCATTTGTGGGATACTCCTGGACTATCAGAGTGAACAAAAGAGGTATGCTGAAGGAAAACAGCATTTTTAACAAGTCAGTGAAGACTGTCTTAGTTCCCAGAACCTTCTGTGCTGGACAGAGACAGGTGCTAGACCTCATTTGGCCATCCAGGCACTTACCACTCCCATCAAAAGGGATTTTTCCAGTCAGATGTAGTTTCACAATAGTAGATTTCTCATCCAAACACTGTTACCTACACAGAGAAGCATCTCCTTTAGCTTGCCTGCTCCCGCTAGCTTCATCTGACAGTCCCAGACCTCATGCTGGCACTGAGAAAAGTACACACCTTCCACACTCTGCTGACCACTCAAGCTCTTGTGAAAAAACTCTTTCAAAAAGATCTTGTAAAAACTTGTATCAAACTCTCCCTAAATTCTTTATTTTTCAAGCTAAAGAACCCACACAGAAACCGGTCTAGACCCCTGATCTTCCCCAGTGTCCTTCTCTGAATTTTTCCAGTTCAGTTTTATGCTTTTGTGATGGGGAGACCAGACCTGTGCATGATATTCAAGCTGTGGCAAGACACGGATCTGCACAGCAACAGCACCTACTCTGAAGTTTGTCTCCTGAAATGTGACCTGATTTTTGATATATATGGAGAGCAGAGCATGAGTTTTCATGGAGCCATTGACATAAAATCAAATTCTTAATACTGACAGTCAGCTTGAAATATATAATTTTATACACGAAAGCAACTACAGTGACTTTGACCTGCCACTTCACTGCTCTTGGCAGAGGCATGGTGGTGAATGTGAATGCAGTTACAGGGCAGCTCTTTTACATGCCAAGAGGTTTTGAGCCAGGTCTGGTACACAGGCTGACATGAAACCAAGGGCTGCTTTTCTTTTCCCACTCAGCTAAAGAAAATCTCAGCATCATTTGTGCCTCACTTTCCAACAGGCCTTTTGCCCGACCTATGCAGGGACAATTGAAAACAAACACCCAGTGCCACTGCAATTCCTGTGCTCATCACCTCCCCAATTTACCTCAGTGTATTTTAGTTCCTGCCACCCTCCAGGGTACAGTGTCAACTCAATGCCCTGTCAAATGACAGAACATTACTCTGCTGAAACACAACTGCATATTGTGGTACTTGGTAAAGTACATCAGCCTGACAGCAATAATAGCACCACTCAGAGAAGAAAGGTACAAGTGCACCCCCTGGACAAAGAGATCTCTAAATTACTGATTCTGGAGCACTGGAGGGTACATTCCAGAGGAAACATATCTTCATGCTTATGCTTGAGCTGTTAAACTCAGTGTACTCAGACTCCTTTTGTCTGCATGTGCACATGGAAGCAGCTCCTGGGTAGGCTTGTGTCATGGCTGCAGCAGGGGCATTGGCAGGGCTGACTTAAAAAACATTCCCATAACTCTGTGTATGTTGTAAATCCACCAATCCACTGACCACAGGAGGAATTACCTTGAAGAGGTGGAGGTTGAGGCAGCTACACACAGCTCTGACAGCCATCAGCTTCCCGCTGCCGCTCGGCCCTGAGAGGAGAACGCTGCCCACGCTGCTCAGTGCATTTGCCCTGCAACAGACAGGGAGTTCTCCCTGTGGCCATGGTTCCACCTCTTCCAGGGCTCATTCCAAGGAATTCTAACTCACCGATGGCTCAGGTGAGGCCGAAGAGCATCACAGAGCTGTTTCACAACATCAGAAAGCCCCGCAGGAGACAAACTGCTCCAGAACTCATTGCTGTTATAGGCTGGGGCAGATGGGACAGTGCTGTTGGTTGAACCCACCTGTGAGAAAGGAAAAACAGCACCAAAGTAAAGGCAGGTGACAAAATCTGTCCTGAAATGTCATTTTCCAATGGCAGGAGGCACAAGCCTCCACGGGTACATTCATCATCCACAGTGCAAGCTCAGCCTCAGATCTCCTGTACACCCTCTCTGCTGTTACTGACATCTCACCAGATAGAGAGAAGTGTTCTGGGTGTCCACCAGGTAACCCTCAGACTGCTCACCGTCCACCATGCCTACAATCTTCTTCACCTTGAAATAAAGCTCTGGCCACCTAAGGGAAAAAACAAGCACCCTAAATTGCTGAGCCAAGATCTTGAAGGCAGGAACAACGTAAATGTCAACAAGAAGACAGCTGAAAAGCACAGGTAAGCAGAGATAGTCTTGCCCTCTCGCAGTATGCACAAGGATCAGCCAATGTGAATGTTGGGAGCATGAGCCACTGTGACCACCCTTACCCTGACACGAAGGGGGACCTTCTCCCATTTCGCACAACTGCTCAAAAGCCATGTGAGCAAAAACCAGAAAGACGGAATTGGTGGCCAAACAGAAAATCATTCTAATATGAACTCTGAGGGCTTATATTCACATTTTGTCACAAGTTGAGAAGCCCAGCTTCCATTTTGCTTTCTTTATGTGACTCTTGACTGTCCTCAGGTCACCCCTTCCTCTTCATTCTTCATCCCCATCAGCAGCTCTACCTCTTAGCTGCAGCCCTCCATAATCCAACAAAAACATTTCCCTCTTCCCACTATATTAAGAGACAGATAAAACACTAAAATCCAGGGACAGATCACAACAGAATAAACTGTCTGATTTCAAGAGAGTCAATCATGGAAAAGTATCTCTGCTCTTCTAGTACAAAGTAATAGTCACAGTTTGTTGACACCTACCTAAGGAACTTGTCTGCATTTAGTTCTATAAATTCAGCATTTCCAAATGTTGGAACACACAGGATGTCTCCCTCCTGGACCAGCCTACAAAAAAAACAGTTTCACCAGTGAAAGACAGTAAATCCTTCTGGTTGTGTGCCCTCCCTGCCCTGCATCACATGGGTTTTTACAGAAAAGAATATAACTATTTGCACTGACTCACTCCTTGCCTGTAAATAAAGCTATCAATAGCCACTGAAAATACAGTATGCACTGGATAGAACCAGGTGTATCCCGATTACTAAGAAGAGCCTTCTGGGACTGGTATAGATGGTCATTAGAGTGTCTCATTCAGACAAAATCTCCACCTTATCTATGGACCAGCTGGGTATAATTCCAACAGACAGCCCTGACAGCCATATGACAGATGATTGGGCGCAGGTGTCACAAGAGAAGATGACAACACATGAAGTTTCCTGACTACTCAGCTGAAAACTGGGATTACAAACATGGCCCACAATGGAGGTTTTGGGGCAATGCTCACCAGCACTCAGCACTGGATGGTGGCTCATGAGGAAGGAGACTTGAAGATGACTTCTGAAGGACAGGACAAGTGTTGCGTCCAAACAGAGCACACTCATGACAGGACAATGCAAGGAGACATTCCAAAACCAAAATCTGCACTGGGAGTACCGATATACACATCCCCAGTGAGTGGCACCAACACACACTGTATACTGTATCTCACGAGTCCGCGGGGCACAGCTCACCGTGGTGTTTCGAAGTGCCTGTACAGCACACGGTCGTAGCTTCCCCCGGTTCTGTAGGCCGGCGAGCAGACGATCTCCAGGTGCAGCTCCTTGGCGAACGGGGGCACAGACAGCACGGACCGGCTGCCCTTCCCATCCGCGGCGCCGGTCCTTTCGTACCTCTGCGGAAGGGACGGAGCGCACCGTGAGGCGCGGCTGCCGCTGGCCCAGTCCGGGGTGCCCGGCCGCGGCTCACCTGCAGGCGGACGTGGGCAGCGGCGGTGGGGTCGCAGCCCAGGTTGAAGGCCAGGGCCGGGGCCAGCAGCGCGGTGCCGTCGGCCAGGCCGCGGCGGGCGGCCCGC